>JAOTRR010000010.1:16314859-16335138 GCA_028570945.1 Gogo arcuatus | reverse complement strand
CCCCTCTGCCCACACACACACACACACACACACACACACACACACACACACTCACTGTATATTTGGATGTCTTTGGAGGGGGAAAAAAAGAAAGCGGAATTTATAAAAGAAGAAGAGCAGAGAAATGGAGGCCTAATGTAGTCTGCTGACATCGGAATGAAGGCTGAGATAGAGTGAGAGGAAAAAGAGAGGGTGAGAAAGGTGGCAGGTAGAATTAATTCATAACGTCCATGATAATGAAGGCTCCCGTAATTCTCGGCAGCAATCTGAGACATGGAAATGAGACGAGGGGGAAATGAGACAGGGGAAGAACAAAAGCAGACGATTCCGCTGACGGAACACACTACAATATTGTTTCCCATCACGGCTAAAACACTACTGATTAAGTTTGACAATCATATTCAAAACGTTAACATTCGACACCACACTCATGGCTCCGAATTCAGCTCCCTCCTGCGGAAGTCCTCAGACTAAAAAAAAAAATCCCTTCACTTCAGGAGTCTAACTCTTGCAGGACGGATTTGAAAACTTCACACGGTCCTGCCACAAAGATGGAAGGCAACTCTCGGATTGCTTCGTTAATGCTTATAATTAACTTGGCACCAGATTATGGAAGGTCAGCCTGGTTTTTGTTTTGACATAATGAATAAAGGACTCGGGAGAAATAACAAAGCACCAGCTGATGATACATGCTGAGTGGGCACGTCTACCGACTAATTATTGATTAATATCGCCCGTGCAGGAAATGAGCAATGCTTACCTTGATTTAGAAGACCTGAGTGCTTAAGAGCGCCAAGGAGAGAAGGACTCTGTGCTTGTGATGGCTAGTTTAAAAACAGAGATGTGCCCTTGGCCTGACTTGGCACCATATCACTCTGTGTTACTGAGCCTGCTGCTCTACAAAGGAGGAGAGTTATTAAAAAGTTATTTTAATAACACTTATTAAAAACTAGCTCGGGAGTCATTGACCCGGACCAGGAGAGAGTGCCAGCGCATGCTGTGCTAGGTGAGACAGGGCAGCTGCTTTGATGACGGAGCCTCAACTGCGTTACGCTATAATATTCTCTGTAGAGTATAAGTAATGATGATGTGGCTGAATGAGACTCAAAGCTTTTATGCATTTCAACAATCCTTCTGATGGCATTTTGCATGTTATACAAATGCACACGATCAGGATATCACGGCTAATATGAAAACAAAACCATAATAAAGCAACCCATTGAGAAGATCTTGGTGGTTCTGTGAATGAAACATACATGAATATGCAGCTTCAGGATTAAAGCGTAGGAGACAGTTGTATCATGCGATCAGTCATGGTCTGGAGAACGTCTCTAAGCTTGCACATGGATAGCGAGTCCCCTGTATAACTGATTTTCCTTCTATCTCTTGTCATGATGCTGTAAAACTTACAGTACGTAACATTTGATTACTACTGCAGCTTACTAATGTCCACACCTTGTTGGTAGTTCTGTGGTAGAACCAGGTCTGATTGCTGGCCAGTGCAAAACACCTGCTCTGTTGGCTTGGCTGTTGTAGCTCAGTTAAGAGCATGAACATTGTGAGGACCTGGCACAGGAAGGTACCACTTGAGCAAACCTTTAACAGCTGCAGGACTTCCTTTTGTGTGTGGGAAAAACTCCTATCTAGCAATGAAAAAGATAAAAGTCTTCTCTTTAATTGTATCAAAAGGTTTTGTAGAGTAGTGGGAGAAACTTGTAATTTATATATCTGATTCAACACCAAATTTGGTGTAGGTTTTTTCACCGCCATATTCTCGATTACTCAATCTTTCAGAAACTACACACACTTAAGGATCAGAAGTCTTTCACTCTTGGTGCTTTTTTTTTTTTGTGGTGTGATTGAGCCTTAAGTTAAGTTATGCACCTTGGAAAAGACAAAACCATACGGCATGTATAAATCTAATGTTGCCTTGGTGTAGGGTATGTTTATTTTTTCTTTGGCTTAATTTGCTTAGTTTGTTTATATTTTGTGAAATAGAACCAACTAAATCCATCAGAATTCGGTAGAAAACAGAATAATAGCTGTGCCAGTGGGATTAGAGGACAGCCTGGTGCACAACTCTAGTGGAGACCAAATTATTAACTGGAGTGATGTAGCTGAGGCTGAGGAACTGTTAGAGCCAGAATTCACACACCATGCTGACACTGCGGCCATTTCTGCTACTGTTTTTTTTTGTTTGTTTGTTTTTTTCAGACTATAACCCTACACAACACTGTTTAGAACAGAAACTGACACTCATGAAGGATAGATTGTGATTAATACACAATCCTGTACAGGAGCGGCAAAAAGAGCCGCAGTCTCTGACAGACTAACAAGGTTGGTAGGTTGGTGTGCGTAATAAAGTGGCCAGTAGTTGTACACAGTGTTTAAAAATCTCAGGATTGCTGCTGCATCTGATACACTTACACCAGCACTACACGTACATCACGTCATTGACTGCTGTGCTGAGGAAGGATCCATCACCCAAAGAACATCTGCTCAGTGGTAATTCTGTAGTAGCCCCTTTTTTTTGGCACATTGTGCACAGCAACTGATACGATAATCATTATTATGTACGTATAATTCAAGATAACAGGAAGGCTACGTTAACTGAAATAACTGTGACTGTTTACATCTGTGCTGAGCAGAAAAGCTCAGATACACGGAGTTATGGAAGTGACATGGCTAGTTAGAGGTCTGTGAGATGACCAGCATGTTGATGATGATGATGATGATGATGGAAGTATTGCAGGTTAGAAGAGGTAGGAGAGCTGGACAGAGTAAAGCACTAAAGCACCACTGCATCGATATCTTTAGGTAGAGATGAAGTGAGGGCTAAATCACACTGACACCACTGTCAGCATTGTGGGTAATATTGGAAACCAAATTGAAAACGTGAGCTCAGAATTTCATTATAATGTCAATCTTGGAGCTATTGAAGATCACATGTTAATTATAAATATAGATATGCAAATCATTCAGGATGGATTTTTCCTTTAATTCCTGCCCCTTGAATCGATAACCAGAACACAGTCTCATTAATGCAAAGCAGCTTTCTTCTAGAGCACCTTGGGTGATTTTTTTTTTTTTTTCTTCCCCCTTTTCTTTTCTCTGTGCTCATCTGCACAGCACAGCTGAAGTCCTTGATATCAGAAAGCTGACCTAACTATTTCTAGGTGACATAATTGAAGCCTGTCCTTGTTCAAATGTGGAAATTGTTCTGCTTTTTTCCTTTTTTTTTTTTCTAACATCAGTGTAATGAAAGTGAAACATTTAGAAAAATGGAAGCTGTTAAACGTTTCTCTGTAGACGATTGACAGCTCTTTATCTTCATTGTGAGAAACTATATCCTGTAGGTATTTGGTTAATAAGTGTAGTGAATTGCTGATGTGAGTTGAATGACACATGTGTGTTTTATTTTGATTCAGGCTTCATTAAGTGTTTGTAAGTAGCTTAGTGGACGTTTTTATTGTTAGGTTACTCAAGGTCAACAAAATCTAATGTTGCCTTGGTGTAGGGTATTGGTAAGGTTTTTTTTTTTTTTTAACTCCATATACACACTTTATGAATGCATACATTTGTAGGACTGTAGGCCATCTGTTATGCTCAATTTTGCACTCATTGACCATCATGAGGCCACTGCCGTGCAGTGACGCCCATGTACTGATGTCACCGAATACGAGTACATGATTCACAATGAACAGATCACATCACACAGGTGGTGTGATGTGATGTCATCTGGTTAAGATTAAAGGTCTCCGTCTGGACCAAAGTTGCACAAATGGGACATTTTTTACTTTCGTGCAGCTGAGCAAGTCGTCAAACAAAGACCAAATGTGTGTTATTAATACAGCATCCTTAGTCACTGCCAAGTCAGGGTCACAGCGGGTTAAATTACATTACTAGTTTATTTGTTTTGGGTAACCGAACCAACAAAATTTTTTTTTAGAAAATTTGTTAGAACTTCCCCACAAGTGCAATTAACCTACAGTTCAGCCAAATTATTAACTGGAGTGATGTAGCTGAGGTTGAGGAACTGTCAGAGCCAGAATTCACATAGCATGTTGACACTGCTGCCATTTCTACTTGTGTTTTCCCCCCAAATTACATCCTACAAGGCTTAGAACAAAAACTGACACTGATGAAAGACAGATTATGAATAATACGCTGTACAGGAGAGAAAAAAGAGCCCTAGTCTCTGGTAGACTAACAAGGATTTTTTGCACGCAATAAAGTGGCCAGTAATTGTACGCTTGCACCAGCACTACACGTACATCACCCAAATAACGTCTGCTCAGTGGTAATATTGTAGTAGCCCCTTTGTTGACACACTGTGCACAGGAACCGATAGGATAGCTATGATTATGTACGTATAATTCAAGCTGACAGGAAGGCTACTCAAGTAACCACTGTTTACAACCGTGCTGAGCAGAAAATCATCTCAGTTTTGGTGAGCCTGTGCACACTGGAACCATGTTCTTGGATGACTAGAAAGGAAGCCCATGCGTTTTTCTGCAGTCCATCGGACTCAAATTTCTGTGTGTTACGTGTGCCGAGATGCTTTTCTGTAACACCACGGCTGTAAAGAGTGGTTATTTAAGTTGCAATAGCTTCCTGTCAGTGCCAACGAGTCTGGCCATTCTCCTTTGCCCTCTCATCAAAATGTATTATTAGTCTACAGTTCAGCTATAAAAATGTTCGCTACTTTATTAAGGGGCGCTGGCCCTAGTTCCAGGAAAGGTATCTTGGTGGAAAAGTGCTATGAGCGAATTAGGGAACTTTTACTCGCCTCGACGTAGGTTTAATATTGTTGCGACTCATACAGGTAGCATGAGGTTAAAAAATATTGCATACCGCATCATACGTATGGACATTTATCTTACTGCATTAGTAATATCATTAGGACCATAAACTACTAGATTCATCATTTAGATGAACAAAATAATGATGGAAACGAATAAAATATTTCTTTTGACTTTATTTTTATTTTTTTCCAGACACATTGATTTCTGGACCACAGTAGATGATGGAAACCTTTCAGAAACATCTTTTTATTCTTCATATTATTACTATTATTATTAATAATAATATTTGAAAATACAAATATAAAAGTATACTTTCCACATCTGAGGCATGAGATAACCCCCCACCCCATAATTATGATTTTTAATCATTTATTTAATTTTTTTAAAGTTTATTTTACATCAAGGCTTGAGCAAGCCATATACGAGGACCTGAAAGATGCTTTCAGACATCAGTTTCTTGCCATTAAAAGGTTGTTAGCGTTTGAAGACAGGCAAGTGTCAAGACCGGAGGAGGGGAAAGAAAGGGAAAACTGCCCCCCCCCCCCCCCCCTTCTTCCAGTAGATAGCAAAGTGAGGAGGAAGCCTGGAGTGTGGGCTGTGACAGTACAGCTGGAAAGAACTTGTCTTACGAGTAGGCATGTGCCTATATCACATTTTCATATACTGATACTTGATTTGACTGTTTTAAATGTATGATATTACCTGGTAAACAGAATTATGGCATTGGCTTTGGCAAGAAGGAAATATTCTATGTTGCATTAAAATTGTGCCCTAAAGATGGAATGAAGTAGCGAGGCTGCACGTATAATGTGATGAATTAACACATGCCTACTTTTTAGACTGAAAATGAAAACAAAATGGGGAGAAAAAATAAGATCCAGTTGAGGCCAATAAAAAAGTCGACTCGCTCACTGGTTAACAGTCAACACGCAAGTGTTTATCATGCAGTTACGAATCAAATTCCATAATTGCCTAAATAGAAGCCTGCAGTGTTCCTGATGATTGCTTCAAAAGCAAAGAACAGCTTTAGTCGAAATGGGGAGATGGAAAAAGAGAGAAGATGAGAGAGCTGTCAAATAGCTATTCAGTCACCAGTGTACATGCAAACGTACGCAAGTTTTCACTGCATACGATAAGTGGAGAGTACGCTGCAAAGACGTTCCAGCTCATATTTATTACAGGGATTTTTTTTTTTCAATAACATTTTCCCCCCGAAACCAGTGACTAACTAGACTAGACTAGTTTAATGTGTGACATTCATCAGCTGGAAACTTAAAAGCAATTTTAAAGAAACAGAGCCATTCTACCTTAAAATCTAAGCAAGAGCAGAAAATTAAAATCAAAATCATGTCTCAATCTTGAATTTATACCACAGTGCAGTTGAATGCTCGAATCTGATTGGTGTGCAACAAAGTGTGCATCGTTAACAGCACGGCTCGGACAGTGGTTCCGGCTGTGACGTGAACAACAGGTTAATATTCATGCGCTCGCTGTACTGTGTTATTGTTTCTATAGTAACAGCACAAGGACTTGTACAGCAGATTCTCCACATAATCTAGAACTAATTATAAACGGATTTTAAAAAAATGTGTTGTTTAACAAAGTAAAATCTATAATCGTTGATGTGACTTTTTTGTTAAGAGACATTTGTTTACCATTTATGGAAGGAGTCTCAGTTGTAAGTGCTTTGTGATGTTGACTGTGGTGGGTTGGGTTGTTTGTAGCGGCACTCAGCCTGCACGTAATGCCACATCACGCCCCCCCCTGGGTGTGCATTATTTTTTTCATATAACAGCACAGTCTGTTGTGTATTTTTCCTTATTTATGATCGATGTAAAACTGTCTTGAGTCAGCTATGGTGTGTGTGTGCCTGTACCAGGGTGATATTTCCGTCCAAAATGTTTTTCTAACGTTCACAGACACTGATGAACAGAAGGAATATTAGATGTCCACTGTGCTTATATCACCTTCCTAATGGTACTAAACTGTACCATTCCCTGTGTCTGTTGTTCTTTGTCAAGCCTACACCTTTTGTACTGTTAGTGTGTATCGTTTACTTAGAAAAGTGAACGTGTGCTTTTTAATATAACAGGTTATTATGTACCTTAAATATTTGTGACACTCTATCCACACTTCCAGATGAAAGATAGATATTAAAGGTACAGAACATAAGGGTACCACCCCAGCAAGAAGGAAAAGTATAGTTTAGTACCCCTTTTTTGCCTCTGTAGATAGCCTCAAGTGTCGAATGAAACAATGTGTGGATTAATGATAGAACACAGTCCATGCTGAATATTCTGGCATACTATATAACTTAGGACATGCCTACTTTGTACTTTATGGTTTTCTTGGAAAAGATTTTCGGGATTAGAAATGCTGTGGAGGTTTGTCTTGGCGCACACACGCAGCAGCTGTGCTCACCTAGGTTAAGTTATAAAAGTCAGAGCAATATCTCTAACTCATAGAGATTCCTTATTTAAGTTTATAGCTGTGTTTACACTCAGTGGCCACTTTATTAGGTGTAGGTACCCCGATGTTGCTTGTACTATCAGGTTAACCTGCCATATAGGTGCTCATTCTAGCTCTATAATTACTGACTAGCTTATCTGTTGCTGTGCACAGTTCAGCTACCTTCTACCCTGTTCATCAGTGGAAACGGACCACCACTGAGCAGATATTATTTGAGTGGTGGAATAATCTCAGCACGACACTGACACTAGTGACATAGGAAGTGTGTATATCAGGCACAGCGACAATGCTGGAGATTTATTCTTACTGGCCATTTTGTTACACACCTACCTTGTTAGTCTAACCTGTAGGTGCCCAGTTAGAGACTTTATTAGTCAGCAACAGGAATAGATGGACTCCAGTCACTAAGTGTTTGGTGCAGGTTATAAAATAAAGGCATGAGGGGGCACATGGAAGTGACTTTATCATGGATAAAGGTGTTCTTATGTATGATGAGAAGCAAACAATATGCTAAAATGCAGTGTTTTAATAAATTGTGTAATTAATTAGTAGTAATATTCGCGATAAACAATTTTTGCCATGTACTGTAGTCCGCTAAGCAACATAATGGACAAACATTAGGCTATTCTCCAGTTTAATTGGTTTAAACCTGACGCATTAATACAGAATTTGATTCTAGTTTCAGGTCGCAGGTGTATGTTATATATCGAGCATTTTACTTCGAACAAGGCTCAGCCAATCAGATTTGAGCTGTTTTCCATCCTCTGTCCAATGAGTGTAGAGTTCAGTGTAACTACATAATCCAATAAACTGGCAACTGAGTGTGTATGTATACAGCTTTATACTTCAGCAGCGCTAGATAGAAATGCCTGAAAAACAACAAAAATGTCTCGATAATTATTACCCTTTATACATGTAAGAGAGATAAGACTTGTTTAAAGGCATAGGAAAACAGTGGCACTTTTTTGGTATACAAACATCGAATCGGTTAAAAGAGTTCCACATCAAAATCACCACTGAGCTCTTACTGTTTAATTATAAATTTAAAATCCTTATAGCTCCAGTCCAACGTAAGAGTTGTGCATTAGGATTTAAGGTAGTATGGCACACTGCTTTAAAAATAAATGGGGTGGAGCCAAGCGATGCTTTGCTTTTCTGTCTTCTGCAATTTGTATTATTATTATTGAGATCTTTTGTGAAAGCTTTGGTTAGTCAGAAAACCATGTGGACAAATGAAGCAGGCAAAAGATGAAATTTTAAAAAGTTTGATCCTTAGTGGTCCTAAATGTTTACAAACTACTGAGTCTAAACGGCATCTATTAATTAGGGGAGAGAGAGAGAAGAAGAAGGGAAAGAATGGTCATGGGAAAGTGAAATCACTACACAGGTATCAAAGACGGCACGTTGTTACAGTACATGATTTTACACACTACCACATACTAGGCATGTGCTGATGTCACAATAGTTGCTTCATGTTTCATCATTGTATTTATCACAAGACTCCAGTGAAAAGCAACTAATACATCGATAAAAATCGATTCTCATTTGGACTGACAGTTCTGTCCAGTGGACAGAATTATGGAATCGCCTCCTTTAAATGTATTCAATTGGGACAATTTTCTTCTCAAGAGCACAAAGACAGCCAAAAAAAAAATCTGCTTGATTATATGTAACAATATTTTGACACATTCACAATAAATTTGTGCGTATATCATATCTCATCAAATATGAATTTCAGCACATGCCTACTAAATACAGTGATGACCTGAAGCTTGGGGGTGGTGGTGAATGGAGAGAGAGAGAGAGAATTCGAGTACACAGTACACTGGAGTATAATTATTATATTCACTACTATATCAACAACGACAAAAATAGGAGTCATAAAATCCCCCAATTCAAAACTGAAATCAGTGAAGGAACATCTTTTTCCTTTTTTTTTTTTTTTTAAGTTTTATATTTCATTTTTTTTTCTTGTACATTTGAACATTACAATAGTCATCTTTTTTTCAGTTTAAATTATTACTTGATCGCATCTCCAGATTGTGTAAAAAGCATCCAGCATTTTGCTTCACCTGGTTATTCGGAGCGTTGGTGTACATCAAAATGAAACAAAGTCCAACCAAAAAAAGAAACGAACAACAACAAAAAAAGTAGTATACATTTGCAGCAGGAAACAAGAGACAAATGTACAAATATACATCAATCAAATCATCACCTTCAACAATCCACACTTTAAAATCATTTCATTAAAACGTTATATCTCTGACCAAAACCCAAAAGTCTTTTATACAAGTAAAAGTCAGCACAGCAGCTCTGGTTCTCTGCACAAACATATTCAGTGTCTTCTATCAGCTGTATCTAAAATACGTCAATATTTTAGAGTCAATGCTGGCTATAGCCATGAAATGAGATCTGAGCTCCGAGGTCTAGAGACTGCTTTTCTTTTTGCTCGCCTCGCAGTGACATTCATATGGAGTCTTCATACATGAAACCCTGGTCAAGGAGCATTCGACATGTGCAAAAAGTTAGCGGTCAGAGGGCTTTTCCACTTGTCACAGTGCAATGATTTAGCCTTATACTCAGCTCAGCATGGTTTGCCTGTTAACTCATTGATAAAATAAATTACATTACATTTCGAAGCGTTTCCACCGTTAAACTCACAGCACTGAGGTATGGTATAAAAGGTTTGCCTTCTCGATTCATTTAAAAAGAACAAGCTGCGACTAGGCCTGTGCTGATATTCAGTTATATCACAATAATAGTCTGATCACGGATTACGTTTATCACCATTTTTTTTTTTTAAAGTGACTGCTTGATAAATTGTGGCAAGAATATTTTTTTTTCAAATCCAGTGAATTAGGATCTTTGAGAACATGTGTTCTGCTCCCTCATATGTCTAAAATGAGCACCTAAGCTCTTTATGCTGTGAAATATCGTGATTATATCATATAACCGATTATCAGCACATGCCTAACTGTAATGTACAGGCCAGATAACAAGTTCCAAAATCAGGTGGAGGACAAACAACAACACCAAATAACATAGTTGTTTTTTTTTCCGTTTCTTTTCAGGAGTATAAAAGTGTCAGGTCACACAGAGTAAAATCTCTTGAACACTACCTACAGTGTGCTTTGGATTGAAACATTGTTCTCTCAAAAGTTCTTTCAAGCTTGAATCTCTAGAGTTGAGATAAAAGCTGCCAACAACATTATCTGTTCCTCTGACTCTGAGCAGTGCCCTGTAGTCACCGGTTTGTAAATATGCTGGTATGACACTTGGAAAATTATTCAGCTCGAGTATTTACACAGCAAGCGAAAAACAGCTATCCGATAGATCCGATTCATCACCGGGTTACTTTACTATATTTGAGTGACACCTAGATAATAATCTGTTAAGACCTATATTTTCTTTTTGTTTATTGACACCCTGGAACAATTTCTTTTGACATGTGGTAAGAAAAATATGTACTTTCCCTCCCCCCCCCCCATTCTGAGTAGGTTATATGCAATGACTGGAATAATATTTACAGTTACATTTCTTTTTTTTTTTCTTAAATCTGAATTCACAATGTATTCATCTGAAAAAAAATGCCATAGTATACGTTTCTTTTTCCCCCCCTAAACGACAAAAACAACACTTATAAAAAAAAAAAGGACCATAAAAATATTGGAGTCCTCTTTGTATTGCCCAAAAATAGGTAATTATGATCGACAATGAGACATCACAAGAATTAAAAACAGCTACTAAGATTGATTAGATCAATTAACCTCTCGTTTTTCACTCAAAATGAAATGTTCTCTCAGAGCTGTAATGCTGGATCGTTAACTGTTTTTGTGCAAATGACACCATAAAATCAGAGCTTTACAACAATTGGTACCAAAGGTAATTTCTGACATGACCAGTAAACACAAACTACACTTTCCAAAATGCTGAAAGAAAATTCACATGAACAGAAATAAGAAAAATCAAAATGATCATAAACCACACGTTTTTTTTTAATCAACTACACCACTTAACCAACTAAAAGCGGAAGAAAATAAAGAGAAATAAAATGCCATACAGAACAAATAAAAGTTACGTGGTTACAAGAGGGTGGTGGGGGGTTATGGTACAGCAGTTATTAATATTATTATTATTTTTTAAATGAGCTTAACATATCCTTTGTTCTTTTCTTCTTCATGGTGCCACCCCCTGTCCCTTTCACCAATGGGATGGTGAAGTGCTTGAAGTCTCACGTCATCACCTGTACAAGACCAGTTGGAAACTTCGGCCCGTCTTCCCAGGACCTCCAGATTTACGCTGAGGAATCAAAACAGGTACAGACCAATGAGTTTCTGTGCGACGTGCAGCTAATCACCAGAGCCTGAGCTACTACCATCCTGCACTGTTACAGACACAACGCCGTTACCTCAGTTATAGTACATGTAAGGATTAACACTCAATAAATGCTGTTATAACAGCATGCCAGTGTTTTATTTCTCTTACCACAGCAATTACAATTTTTTTATTTATTAAAGAATGATGCATATTTCTTTTGTTTTAATGTTCTGGAACATCCACGAGCCAAGTTAATCCTGTTATCACTTACTATAGATATTTAAGCACTGCCTAAAAGCGGAGCTCCCGATGAGTGTAAAATGTGTTAGTAAATAATCCCACCTTATTTTTTAAAAAGCAAACTAAATAAAGATACAAATTTCATTGTATGGTGGTCAAGTGTTTGAGAGACGTTGCACAGTCGCAAAAGCCATCAGGCCGATGCATTACCATATACCTTAGATTATGTACATTGCCCACCATACAAGGCCCTGTGAATGAGTTGTTGCTATAGAAACAATAACGTATGCAGTAATATATTGAGTTTATTCAATCAACACCTTCTGACACATCAGATTCAAAAATGAACAGTGCTGTGGTATAAACTCTGTGTGGCTAGACACTTCAACTTCCCATGTTAGCATAATTACTGAGGTGTGCATTTGTAAAGTGTAGAGCAGTTCAACATTAAGGTGTAGCTTGGGCTGTTGTTAAGGCATTGGAGTTAGAAACATTGCTATGAGTGATCTATGCACTCCACAGACTGTTGCTTTCTCCAAGATTGAGTAATTTCTTATAACAGATAAAGGATACTTGTCGTACAATAGATGCTCCAGTTCCCACGGCTTTCTGTTGCTATACAGACAAGACCTGTCAGGTTAAATTTTTGTCCGTAACTGTTTTATTTGTTTAAGGGAAGTAAACCCATAAATTCCTCGACTCACTTTCTAATGCTGTTCCTGTAGAAAAGACAGGCATAGTGATGTGGAAGTGATTTGAGTGGACAGGGCTGGGCAGACTACCGCGTGCTGAGTCTGGGATCTGACTCAACGCTCCACAGATGTGAAAATTTCAGAGCCATGAGACCAAAGCAGGGGGATACCCAGGGAGCTAATAGAGAGAGATGCAAACCCACACAGACTAAGATGACAAGTCTCACCTTTTTTAAATTCATTCCCAATAGAGAATTCCTCTTCTGTTAAAAATAATACAGCATTTAATTTCATTTGCACTGACAGGTCTCAATTGCTAAAGAGGTTGTAGCTAAGACCAGTTATTAGATAGAACTTTATGCTAACTAAAGTTGGTCTAACCCAAGTCTGCATCCATGTTAAAATTGACATATATACACACTGGTCAGCCATAACATTAAAACCTGCCTAATATTGTGTAGGTCCTCCTTGTGCTACCAAAATCTGACCTGTCAAGGCATGGATTCCACAAGACCTCTGCAGGTGTGCTGTGGTATCTGGCACCAAGATTCTGTAAGTTGTGAGGTGGGGCTCCATGGATCGGACTTGCTTGTGCAGCACATCCCACAGATGCTCGATCAAGATCTGGGGAATCTGGAGGCCAAGTCAACACCTTGAACTCTGTCATGTACCTCAGAACATTCCTGAACAATTTTTGCACAGGCTACTGCCATTAGGGAATACTGTTGCCATGAAGGGGTGTGCTTGGCCTGCAGCAATGTTTAGGTAGGTTGTAAGTGTTAAAGTAACATGCACATGAATGCCAGGACCCAAGGTTTCGCAGCAGTATATTGCCCAGAGCATCATACTGCCTCCGCCAGCTTGCCTTCTTCCCATAGTGCATCCTGGTGTCATCTCTTCCCCAGGTAAGCGACGCACATGCACCTGGCCATCCACATGATGTAAAAGGAAACGTGATTCATCAGACCAACTTCCATTGCTCCACTGTCCAGTTCTGATACTCATGTGCCCATTCATGTGGATGTTACTTTGACATGTGCACCATGCCATGTTCCTCAAACCAAAATTCAAGGTTTTGCCTTGGCCTCCAAAAGACTGATCCAGGGAGGCCCCAAAGGATCTGCTGCTCACGTCTTGGTGCCAGATACCACAGCACACCTTCAAAGGTTTTGTGGAGTCCAAGCCTTGATGGGTCAGAACTGTTTTTGGTGGCACTAGGGGGGACCCACACAATATTAGGCAGGTGGCTTTCGGTGTATATATACACACCCCTGTTCATTTATGCAGTTAACCAATCAGCTAGTCATGTGCCAGCAGCACAATGCATAAAATCATGCAGATACAGGTCAAGAGCTTCAGTTATTGTTCAAATCAAACATCAGAATGGGGGACAAAGTTTTATTTGTTGGTGGCAGATGGGCTGGTTTGCGTATTTCAGAAACTGTTGATGATGTGGGAATTTCACACACACAATGGTGCGAAAAGCAAAAAACATTGTGTGAGCAGAAGGTGTGCAGGCTGAAACTTCTTGTTGATGAGAGAGGTCTGAGCTGACAAGCATCTCTGATCACATGATGCAACAAACCTTGAGGTGGATGAGCTACAGCAGACCACATCAGGTTCAACTCCTGTCAGCCAAGAACAAGAATCGAAGGCCATCATGTCCAGTTCACTGACACTGGACCGTTGAAGACTGGAAAAAGACCAGGTGATTCAGTGAGCCTGTGCCCATGATAGCCTCAGATTCTTGTTCTTGGCTGACAGGAATGGGACCCAATGTGGTCTTCTGCTGTTGTAACTCCTCCATCTCAAGGTCGGATGATCTGTGCATGCCAAGATGCTTTTCTGCTCACCACGGTTGTAAAGTGCGATATGAGTTACTGTATCCTCTGTGGCAGCTAGAACCAATCTGGCCATTTTCCTCTGACTTCTCTTATCAACAAGGTGTTTTCACTCACAGAACTGTCGCTCACGCAGTGCTTTTTCACACCATTCTGTGAAAAAAATCTCATTAGATCAGCAGTTTCTGAAATACTCAAACCACCCATGCCATGATCAAAGTCACAGTGATCACACTTTCATCATTCTGGTGTTTGATGTGAACATTACCTGAAGCGCTTGACCTGTATCTGCATGATTTTTTTTTCATCGCTCTGACGCCACGTGATTGGCTGAACATATTACTGCATGAATGTGCAGATGGTCCCAATAAAATGGATGGTGAGCGTAGTTCTGAGAACTACAGACTTTCCCGAACTGTAATACTTCTGCATTTTAAAAGTCTTAAAATTACCTCTAATATTAAAAAGAGAGAAAATTGCATTTAAAGATTTTATTCGGATTACAGGACAGGAGCTTAACTAACATGATCTTTGCTGGAAGAAAACAAAAGGTAAGGTTAAAAATTTTAATTCTTGATGTTTGAAAGAATTCAGCCACAGTGACATCTGACTGGTTTTCCCAGACTGCCCCACACATGTAATAATTTTTTTTTTTTACCGTTTTACTAAGCGAGAGTGCTAGTTTTTAACATGCTACTGTCAAAGTCATTTTTCCAACAGTTACCACAGAAATGGTCTACGATTTGACCGCATGTCTTTCTCTGGCTTTGTTACTAGTTGGTGCAATGGCCTTAAATTTAAACTTTTATTTAGAAAAAAAAAAATCTGTGAACTAAATTGACAGAAACTCTGATGAATAATCTTGCAGGAAGCAACAGTATAGGTTTGTGTAAACTCTCCACAAGCTTCTGGTAATGAAATGTATGAACCTACTGAAAAAAACATACAAGTGGAAGACAGCAACTGTGTTCTGCCATTGTATGCATTTTCCTGTGAGTCTAACATTCAAGCTTAAATGTATGAAACGTGAATAGTTCCATAAAGGCCAGAACAGGTGGAGGGGAAATTAGGACTGAAATAAGTCCATAAAGGCTGACACAGTGATGGATACAAAGCACTGTTGAGCAAGATAAAGGAAACATAATACCTCCACTGCGATGGCGACCGACCACCTGTTAGGTTTCAATGGTATCCATTTGTAAAAGCCGTCGCAATCAAGGGGCCCTAAAAGTATACAGTTAGTGTGAATTGTCAGTAAGCATTGCGAGAAAAGTAAGTACATTTTCATCCACAGGATTGTTTTGTCAGCACGAGTGAGTCACAAACACTGAGCAATGTAGGAGAGTAGGACCAAATTAAAAAAAAAAAAATCACAAGAAAAGCCTTACTGTGAACATGAATATAAAAATTCACATCAAACAGGTAAGTCAAAAAGGTTAAAATTATTTTTTAATTACAGTTCCCCTTCTCTTACATTATTTAACACATTAGTTAACATGAACTTCAGTGTTAAGTTACTTATTAATGAACATGTTCATACCATGATTGAGTAAAATGAAGCCTATAGTGACAAAGTTCCAATATTTACATCTGGAGACCAAAGTGCAGCAAGTTATCAACATTTAGGAAGATGCTATCATTTCCTTTCTGCGCATTTATGTGGACGTTAATGTTTATTCAAGCCATAACTAAAAATAAATGTCACTTCATACAAGTGTTAACGTGTTTTGTTACAAGAGTAAATAATGTTAGTAAAGGGAACCACAATGTAAAGCATTACTTTTAATTGTAGTATTATTTATGCGAAGGTTATCATTATGCACATGTAGTCACTTACCACAAACAGTTTATTTAGTGTCGAAAGGCACCAGCTAGCATTATATAAATCAGCTTATGCTAGCTTGTTTTCAGTGAGCCAGGCTGACCGATCCCTAATAGTGTTAGTTGTTTCAGTAGAAGGATTTTTTTTTAACAGAGTAGAACTGAAGCATCACACACAACAAATTTCAGGCACAGCTAGATTAGATCTCCAGCTCACTCCAGAGCTTTACCGATTCTGACGTACATGCGTATTTTCATCCAGGGGGTTTGATGTGTACTGGCTCTCATTCATGCTAGCAGGATAACTTGAATACTTCAAACACCCTCCAAAATGAAGAAACGTCCACCCTCGTCTCTTCTCAGTCTTGAGACGATCAGTTTCCCCCTCCATATGCAAATCCCCGATGCTGTCTGATTTCCTGATTGCGTTGGTGAAGCGAACCGCCCATGCGGCAGATTTAGGGGGCAAAACAGCAAACTGTCAACATGTCTTTTCGTAAAAAAACCAGGCTCTTATCAGGGCTGTCATCAGCCCATTGTGATCATGACGGAAGCGCTTCAGAAAGAAGTTCAATCCATATGAATAAATCAAAGTCTGCTCTGGCAGGCAGCTTCGGGCTCTCTAATCAGGCAGACTTGGAGGGAAGTGTTTGCTCCCAACTCCCACTAACGTTCATCTCAGTGGAGTACAACAGTTTCTAACATTAAATTCCTTCTGTTTGCGTGTTCATTTCCGTATTACTCAGATCAGGGCCTGAAAGTTAAGTGTTTTTACTGCTCTAACACAGTTGATTCATCAGCTAATGATAAAGCTCTTCATAAGCTCATTTAGAGTTCAATGCTGAACTCTAGAGCACCAAGGAGCCTCTAGAGCCAGTAATAGAGTAATAAATGTGGAATCATTCGCCGGATTGTGGCCCCTACAGTTCTGCGGTGTGGCTAATTGTTGACACGTGTCGCAGAAATAAACAGAGAGGAGCATTTTGCCTTCCGCATCATTTCCTGTGCCAATGTGCTGCTGGGAGACATCATCTGCTCTCGGCCCAGCCTTCAACTCCGATAACACCCTCAGAGGAACTAACTCAACCTGAAACCACACCACTACACATTAACCTCTCCTCTCTGAGCAAATTTGTGCACAGATGCATTCTCTTTAACACTGTTGCGCACAAATAAAGCTACGCATGGCATGCAATTTTACTTCAAGGCAATGAGGGAGTTTAACAGAGTAGAAGTTCAAGCCATTTGCTCTCAAGTTTTTTAAACCATCATCGGCTAATATTCTTGACGTGACTCGTGTGCGCGCGCGGCCTGTAAAGAAAGAAAGGGAGAGCAGTTTCTAGCCTCGACGCGAATTGATCCTCAGAATGAGGATAATTACTTGATAACTGTATTATAATTAGCATTGTTCTGCAAATATAATAGCATGTGACAAAAAGGCTATTCAGTTCACAAAGGCGGGGAAGGGGAGGCCCAGGATGACTGGCGTTATACACCTCATCATAAAGCGCATATCTGCTGTTGAGCTGGTTAAGACACTTAGTTGTGCGAGACCGAGCGTGTGAATAATTGAATTTCAATTTGGCACTTCATTACAAATGCATCCTTTCGTTTTTCCAAATTGAGAGCTGCACCAATTCAGAAATAGGCGCTGACATCTGTGACATTCAGAGGAGGAATCTGCGCTCTGCCAGCAAAAAGCCAATTAAAGCAACTTTTGTGCAGCGCCATGCTTTTGTTTAGATATGGTGTCAAAAGCAGCTGCTTGTTAGAGAGACATTGGAATTCGATTTACTCATTTCCAATCATGCAGGCTTTTTTTTTTTTCTTCTTCTCAAGATGTATGTGATGCTGTTTTGCCTCTGCCCTAAATTTCAGGCACTATTCTGATGGATTTCCTGATTCATATGTACATGAATGTTTTTACCATACATGCAGTGGCGATTAATTCAGCACAAACCCTCCTCTACAGACTGCTGCGTTAGCAATAAAAAGGCTCACTTTAGATGACTAGTTTTGGACAAAAAATAAAATGTACCCAATGTTCTCCTTACCACAAATCAGTCAATAAACCTGCACTAGAGAACTAATGTTCTGTTCTCTCATAGCTGCCTCAACAAACTTTAAGTAATCTTGAATAAGCTTGAGTATGTGGTTTTAGATTTTATTTCTGGGTGATGTGAACTACTTAGTTGCTTCGTTTCTTAATTTAAAAAAATATTCACCAACCAACATCTTTTGTCTGATTGAATTAATTTTGGGGTACATTTAATTTTTGGTCATAATGTTCCTCTCAGTGAAGCATTAAGACGCAATTAAACTTTGACTCAGAAATGAGGCCATAGTCAAATAAATCAAACAGCAGAGAGATGGAAGCAGAGAAATTTCCCACAGGTACAGCATGTATTTTCAGAACAGATATAGACTGCAGGTGTGATGAGATTTGACGTGTAATACTCACAGCAATGCCGTGGCTGAAGCCGGAGCCAGGCTGAGGACTAGCAGCACTGATGTAGTTCCCCACAGCCGATTCCTGACTAGTCGGGCCGTACAGATCAGCTACAGGCCCTGGACTGTTGGCACCAGGGAAGGCTCCAGGCCGAGCAGGGTTAGCACCTGAGTGAAAAACACACGCAAATACACAACGTTGAGGCGAACTTCCCCTCAGGGCTGGAGATTGGCATGAGCGCAATATATGTGGAGAGAATATGATATTGGACATGTATATTAATTTTCAGAATACTGAAGGACTGGGAACACTAAATAACACCAGCAAAGAGAGTGGCACTGAAATGCTTACTAATTACCTGAAATGCCATTTACCTTTAATTACTATAAATTGTAGCTTATGATGACTGTCATTAACCCCGTATTAAAATGATATCCATATTTCTTATGGGTAGTGAGGGGCAACAGAGGTGATTAGCCGAAATCATATTCTCGTGTATGCACAAGAGCATGCAGTCAAGCTGTCCTCTTAGTCCTCAAGGTAGTTGCTTTAGTTCAAATTACAGGACTTTCAAAGAGATGTTGTTTACAGAACAATGCCTCATTTAACACACTGGCTGCATTAAACTTGCAATTTAAAAAAAAATCTAAACAAGAGGAGTTGTGTCTGTTGTAAGGTCACTTGTGGGTGCAAGTACTAACTAGACGGCAAGATTACTACTAGTTCACCAAAGTAAACAAGTCTTTGTTTAAAATAAAGCATGAGAAGTGTTTGAGTTAGACAAATATGCTGTTTCCTGTGCTTACATAAAAAAAATATATAAAAACTTGCTCTGAGCTTACATGAAGAGTGGAATATGAACAGGGTTATTGATAATGTTTTATAGTTTTCCGGCTTGTTTTATACAACTAACCGATTGTTAGCAACAGCATTTGACGATACATACTTTGCTGGGCAGCTCCCATCACTCTGCAGTTCAACTTGCCAAGATCATTAGGCTCGTCATTACAACCATGCAATCTGGTCAATAAAATTAAAACAGGCATACACAAGAGACTAGGAAGGATCACGGTAAGCACACTGCACCCTTTAAATCGCCTCCGCTGCCACCGTCACAACAGAGCCCTGGCAGCTCCGGGATGACACACCGATGCGCTGACTAATACGCAGCGCCTGAGTCATGGAGAAAGCAGACAATTCTCTCCTTCTGGTCCAAAGACAAATCCTCTTTTCCACTTCAACGCGTCAAACTTCGAGCACGGAATAAGGGTAAATGTTTAATTGCATTGTAGAAAAGTGCACATGTGCATACACAAATCACACTCATACTGTCCACGTACTGTACCTGGCCTACACCGAGAGGGCTAATGAGGAGAGAGAATGTGAGAAAAACTAATGCATAACGCCAGGCCTTTCTTAAAACTAGCCACACTGGACCTATCTAAACATCACACGTTCTAATAGGCCTGCTTATTAAGCAATTACAGCCGTTTTCACTTTCAACAATGATCCTCATTTCTTGTAATTGGTGGATTCTGTTGAGGCAAGTGCACTGTGCTCGCTCTCTCTCTCTGTGTGTGTGTGTGTGTGTGTGTGTGTGTGCAAGCAGGAGGATTTATGTTTCAACTTAAACCCCCAGGCTAGA
>JAOTRR010000010.1:16297118-16307240 GCA_028570945.1 Gogo arcuatus | reverse complement strand
AAAGTGTTGTTTGTTCACTCAACTTCCCTCACATTCTCTTCTTGCCGGTCCTAGAGCCGGCTACCCTTTGGTAGGGTGCCTTCTCCAGCCATCACACAGAGGGAGGAGAAAGTGCTGTCCATTCACTCACTCACACCTCACATTTTTTCCTGCCAGTCCCGGGAATCGAACCGGTGACCTTTCAGGCCCAAGGCTGCCCCCAGCTATGAGGTTTAAAGGTGTCTCTTACTTAGTAGATCACCCTGTTGTTAAATGTCTAGTCATTGCTGCTTGCATGTGACTGGATGTTCTTGTTGCACAAACCATTAACGTCCCCAATCCCCGCCAAGAGGTTGTAGCTTAAGTTTAGAGCTTGTGTAACATCCTTTTGACTTGTTCTTGACTTCATTCTGCTTAGCCCTTTGGAGCTGTTCACTTTGGTATTTGTAGAGCTCATACATAGTCTACATACATACCTAAATAGTTAAGTAAAGTAAACTACTGGACAATGTTATTCCTGTGTATTTTTGTTTTTCTGTTATTCAGAAAGCTAACAAACAAAATGAACTCTGATCTAGACCAGATTACAGCTCTGCTACTGACTCATGCGTGTACATGGTCCTCACACAATATATTCTGAAATTATAGCTGTTCAAAGGCTTAAGAACACCATGCTGCTACAAAAATAGCTCCTATACAAAGCCAAGTCTCATTGTACATCACACCTGTGAATAAGTATGCATATATAACACTAAGCGAGAGATCCCGGTGTTCAGGTAGGTGTTGGTGATTTTAAGCCGAAACAGCAGTTCAGGATAAATGCACACAAATCTTATCGTCAGCCACCCCCACCTCTCATCATCCAATTATTAATGTTCTAGCTATCAGCCTGAAACAAAAGACCATTTCTTCGCTATTTCTTTCTTTTTTTTTTTTTTTAATCCTGTGGTCTAATTGGATGTAATTACTCATCTACAAAACAAATGAGTAGGTCGGCGTTGCCATGGCGACCGGAACGGTGGGTCCAACTGTGCGAATCGTTTCACCGAGGTTCATTTCTGTGGATAATTATCACTCCTCTCCTTTCTCTGCCTTTTGCCCAGTCCCTGAAGGGTTACTGTCACCTAGCTCCAGCCATCGGCTACTACTAATTCAACTGTCTTGAGCTATTCTGTCTGTCCCTCCTTCCCTGTCTTTCTGCATACTACCATCAAGTGTGTAACACTCAAGTGAATAAATGCTACTCTCTCATTTTCACTTTGCCAGATGACTGCCCTAGAGAAGAAATTCCAAACCACTGCCCTGAAGGTATGACTCTTTTTCTCTCATGAAAAAAAAGGGTCTGAGTTTTTCACTCATAAAAAGAAGATTAGAAGGAGAACTTGCATGTCAATCCAGTGCATATTCTCCCACATATTTCCCACTTGAGGGCCAATTTGAGGGGTAAAATGTGATTATCCTAATACCAATGTTTCAATGATTACATACACATGTGCTGTATCCACTTCAAATCCCTGGTGGCCATCAACTGCACTTTCGGGCCAAATGTCAGTGAACCTGTCAGATGCCTTCCCAATTGAGCTCTGAATTTAAGAGCAGCTACAATTAGCGACTTCATTTCCACTTATGAAGAGACCCGGAGTTAGCCTTCAATTTTCTTTTAAAAACAGGCCTTTTCTGGATGAACCGGTGAGTAAGACCCCTCGAGTCATTCTGACGGCGCTGACATTTCCCAAATAGTTAATAATAAATGTCTTGTCATTTTGTTCTGACAGAGGCTAATGGGTGTTAACAGATGATTTACTCCTGTCTCAACAGTATCCATGTCTCTAGCTGTTCAAATGTCTTAGGATGCTTAGAATGCCATGCATAACTCAATTCAGATGTCTGAAGAATGAAACCTAGACTTGCATTCCTGGGAAGAAACTCACATGAGAATGGAGAACATTCCTATGAGACACTGTGGTACTGTGTACTTGTTTACCAAAAACAGTGGTTTCAAAAGCTGCAGCTGTGGTCAAAGCACCACGGTTTAGCTCCTTAGAGTATCGCAAGACTGACAAAATTGGCATGCCCCCAGCACCACTGGGTACAACCACAGACAACAATGTGGTGCCAGGAAGCTGCAGAGCTGGACAATGAAAGCGAGAACAGGCACACCTGACTTAAGCAGCCATTTGTCTGACCATGGACAACAGTAAACAGAGCAGAGCAAACACCCTTTCCTTTGACTAAAGCAACAAGTCCCATATCAGGCACTATACTTGGGCCAGGAAAACCGAGCCCAGAAAAGTCTGTCAATCAAGCTTGTGTCCTACTGAGCTCCACTATGTCCGGAAACCAGAGAACAAACGTGCATCAATCTCTAGGTCACATTAACCACAAAAAAAAAAAAAAATCCAAGAAATAGTGATTGTAAAGTTATGTAAGTCGGATGAAGCTTTCATATTCCACTTTCACATTGTTTTAAAAGGTCATGGTAAGGATGGAAAATGAGAAGATGAAAAAACTTTGAGATCTTATCTCTGTGAGTGAGGAGATGAAAGCGGTCTACAGCTGAGCACCTCTGGAGTATGCTTCCCCCTTTGAAGTTCAGGATGGTTCCTCCCAGAGGCCCTGTTTGAGCATCTGCCCATAACAGCTGTGCAGAGGAGACCATCCTGAAACAGAGGGGGAGCAGTGCCTCTCTAACCTTTATATGTAACATTTATCTTCCCACGATGAGAGCCTTTGGGACCGGCATCACATGGAGCATCCTTGAGAGAGCGGAGCTGCTGTTGGTCCTTTTGGCACGAGCCAGAGCCGCAGCTGCGTGGGTGTTTGTGTGCGCGCAAGAGGCAGTAGTTGGGCACACGTGTGAGCTGGGGAGCCAGTTTAATCTCGCCATGGCAGCGCAGGCCAACGTGGCCCTCTGATGAGCCTCTCAGCAGCGATCACAGTGCTTGTTGGGATGAAATGCATAATGATTTCCAGATAATGGGAAGTACTGAGCCAAACGAGAGCAGCTCTCTGTCTAGCCAGCCACAGGCCTCAAGCCAGAATGGGGCTTCATACAATAACTTCCTCTTCGTTTTATCAGGATAATGTGTCCAGTGGATAAAGTCAGAGGAAGCTGCTGACAAGGAGAACGATAATGGACCAGTAGCAAATGTATGCATACAGAATGCAAAGAGAAATACTGACCATTTCCCCATTACAGCCTGACCAAAAGGATAAGGCTGACTGATCCTGTGAAGAGACCAGCTGTGATGGTGTTGGGATGGAGACAGCATAATTACACAAAAACATTTGTCTCAAGCCTCTTTAGTGAAAGCAGAATTTCTGACACCTGTATGCCTGGTATTGTGCAAGGCCACAGCTTGGAAGGACTCTAAGGTTAAACGTAGCAGTGATTGGCCATTTTTTAAGCCATAATGCAGAACTGCTTATTCAAGAGAAAGCTGCAGGCAGTGTTAACCTTCAGCACAATAGACGACTTATTGAGCAGCAAGGGACAGCTGTCCACCTGTACAACATACTCTTTTGCTGACAAGAGGCATTGTAGAAGTACTGTTGGGTTCCTGACAACCAGCAAGTTGAGAATGAGAAAGATGAGAATGCAGATACTAGTGAAAAGAAAAAAAAAATCTGAAAGGACTCTAATTTGACCCCAGGTGTGAATGAGTGTGCATAATGCCCTATGATTAAACGGTGCTCTGGAACAGGTTCCAGGTCCACCATGACTCTGACCAGGATAAAGCACTGCCTGAAGATGAATGAAGGAGAAATTAAGTGTAGGAATAACACAAAAATGAGCCAACCTCTCCTCTAAATGGCTGGAGGGAGGAAGGAGGATTGGGAATCGATCTGGGAAGAGAGGAGCTGTGAAGCCCTACAGGAGAGAGACAGAGGTTTAAGAGTGGGAGATATGATGAAAATATCATATCGCAATTTCTGTGATACATGATATGTGGGTTTGTAGATATGTAGGTTTAGATCCCAAATTATAGGTTTGCTAAGAAACAGCCAGCAAAACAATAGTGTTGCATTTTAAATAAAGAACTGTTTGATGATAGTTGATTAGAAATCTAAAAAATATAACTAAAAAGGAAAAAAAGTTTATCAAATCAGGTGCTTCCAGTGAGTTTGTAATTAACGTTTTTTTAAGATATCATGATATGCATGATATCTCAGTAAGGGGGACTGACAATTTTTCACAATATCAATATTCTATATTGTCACATCACCCAGCCCTTGAGAAGACAAAAAGATCTCCATGGAGATACTCAAATTCCTCCAGTGAATGTAGAGTAGTAAAAGAGTGAGCCAGAGGACATTTCTCAGCAGAGACACAGAGGGAGTAGGAGGGGTGACTTCAACAGCATGTGCCAGCATGGCAGTCGGACACACGTACAGCCAGCTATGGAGGCTGGCATGGAAAATAAAAGTGTGAGACAGACCTCCAGAGGGCAGTGCCTCCTGTGGTGCAGCACCCTGTGGCTCACACACACTCAGCTGCACGTGAGGTCCAGGAACAGACGGACAGTCGGAGAGACAGAGACCAGCTGAGAGAAAGTCAAAGGGACAGCTAGTGAGACAGATCGACGCTCAGCTTCCATCTGTAGACTATTCTTCAAATTCAGTGTGCTAGCCTCAGCCATGAGCTAAAACAGCTACACCTGAGCAATGGTTTATAAACTCAATACCAAGTCTTTATCACAAAATTCTTTTAGGGGAATTCATTTGAGTATGCCGACTGGTTAAAGCAAAAAATTAAAAAAAAATCCCCCCATTTTCTCCACAATTGTGTCACCTGCCAATTTCCACCCACCAGCCTGCTCTCCCACATCTTATAACAGCTACCAACTGGGAAGGGTGAAGGCTCACACATGCTTTCTTCAAGACATGTGAAGCCAGCTACTCATGCTACGAGAAAAACAAGAGCTGTCTACCCTCTTCCGCATACATGAGCTCATGAACTAGTGTGTAGTATCGCTATGATTGACAGGGGAGAGAGAGTATGTCCCTCCCACTCTGACAGCATAGCCAATTTTGCTTTCTTGGCTCCTAGCCATGGATGGTTGTGGCATCACTGGGGTTTGAACTCACGATCTCTAGATGATAGCGCAGACGCTTTTCTAAGAAATGTGTTTCTAGAAGTATTGCAGTCAGATTTAGGACTAAGTAACTAAGACAGGCACAATAAGAAGAGCAAGAGAGAACAAGGTAAAGTCAACGTGATAGGACTCCCAGTTCCTTCCTGTACATGCTATGATATACATCTTGATAGGTGGTCAACAATCTGATGTATACAACTAAATATTTAAAGCAACCAAGGGTTTAATACAACATTAGTTCAAGTCGTTTTGACAGGCTACAGTGATTAAATACACACTACAGGCGAAAAGCGGCAGCAATACTAACTTTAAAAATAAGTACAAATTTTTAACACAGAAATTACCACCTGGATCATACCCAAAAATCCTTGGGTAAACCAGATGTCAATAAACATGGCTATTGTTGACAGACGTTATTTTATTTTAATTTTTTTTTTTTTTTTAAAGTTTTTACCTGCTTTCATGCATATTTTTGGCCTGTAGTAGTGATAAAGAATGGAAAATACCATGCAAAAGGAAATGGTTTTGAATAATAAAAAGAACTGTGTGTGGTATGAGACTTTACAATAGCCTCAACTTTAGTGCTATTAAGCAGAGGTAAAAGCTACAATTCACTCAGCCTTTCAGTTGTCCTTGTGTCTGTGGTGCTTCACATACCCCGACTATCTCACACATTTCAGACAACAGAGTCAGCGGTGCATGTCAGATAAACATTTCCTCAGCTATCACTGCATGAGAGCTCGAGTATAGCACTTAATGTCTTTGAGATTTTACAGTAGTTTTGAAGTATAGAAGTACAGAGACATCTTTATTAACACTGGACACTTTCAGTACGCTAGCTTAACTGTGCACACACAACACCTAGGGTTAGGGTTAACAGATGAACACAGGCTTCAATGGGTCTCTTAGCACTGTGACAGGGACTTCAAAGGAGATTTTCACGCAGGCTGTGCTGTTCACTGAAGAGTGATTTTAATGAACGAACAGCGTGATACTGCAGTGAGATATCTGATCATTTGTTTCACGAAAATACTGAATTCCACCAAGATTGATAAATAATATAGACACACTGGTAAACATTGCTGCATTTTAATGAAATTTTAGGGGAAGCCGAGCTTCCTGTTTAGTCTTAAAGCAAGCGCCTGTGGAACGTATGGTTATTTGTAATTAGCAGTGGTAACAGCGCTTCACACAGTAAATTTCTCATGCAAGATTAGTCAAATGCACAAGTTTTGTGCATGCAAATTTAATGCGTCTTACTACGTTATCTATTTTATTACACTGTGAATCTCTCTACTAAAATCTGCCATGGACTCCTCTCTACTCAGCGGGAAATGGAAAACAGACGGAGGCCGATGACCGGAGAACTCCCCGGCAGCCCATCCAATCACAGCACGGCACCCAGAGGAGTACCCACTCCAGGATGGTGCTTAATTACCAAACAACAAGCACTGGGGTCCCTGGGGTGTCGGTCTGCCCTTTAAAGATGTCGTCACCTCAGTTCTAAATTGTGCTTAAGGCAAGTGGACTCTCTTGAGAAGCCATCGATTTATTTACCGCTATTGAGGAGGCAGATTTGTTCATCAATCTGACAAGCTGATCCATGAAGAGTGATAAAGAGGAGAAAATCCCATTCCTCCATTTCTGTCAGGATGTGTGCTTAGTGGTGCATAATATACACGCGTGTTACTGAGGGTTAAAATCATACCCATAATACTTGCAAAATTATTTAAAAACAATTAGAACTTATAGCAAACGGGAATATAAAACAATCATGAACCTGACAATGCGTGCTAGCGATTTAGTTTAGTTGTTTTGGGGAGAACTGCCACTCTCTTGTTTAAGGTGTGTAAGTGTAGAGTGCAGAAGAGGATGAACATAGCCGTAACCACACAGAACACACGCGGTCAGATTGTTTACCTGGCCCCGGGTTCTGTGGGTACGCCACGTAGCTGCCTCTTCCTCGGGCGCCCCTACCTGAGCCTCGTGCTGCTGCCACTGCCGCCGCTGCCGCCACCGGACCATACGCTGCTGCCGGGAAACCTGACGCACAAACACACAAGCTGTTAGTACTTGTTAACCATTTACACTACTGTCGCTCTGTGATCATGCTGGTACTGATGTTCTTTACCAGTAGTCAATCCAGTTTTTATTTGTATAGCGCTTTTAATACGAGAGCCACTTTTTATAGGTTACTTAGAGCTTAAACATGTACAACTTATTAAAAACAGAAAATAGCACCGTATCCATGTAGACGTGTTTAGTGAAGCTCTAAGAACAAGCTCTAGTGAAGAAAATATAAAGATTTCAGTTTGAACATAAATGGATTGCAGAGGGCAACTGAGAACCATGAATAAGCAATGCCCATAAACATTTTATTTTTCACACTGTCTTCTCTCCCTCTCCCTCTCTCGCATGTGCAGTGTTGCTGTGAGGCAGATTGAATAAACTAACTATAACGGGGGTGCCAGCACAATCATTTACTCAAATGAAATAATTAGGAAAGGCAGTGATGAGAGCTCAGGCTTCGATCTGTGAAAGTTTTTCCATGCCTCTTTATTGAGTCAGCGACATGTTCCCATTTACTTGCGCGCGCTCTCTCTCTCTCTCTCTCTCTCTCTCTCTCTCATACCTCACAACATGACTCCTTTTCAGCACCATAACTACATTCAATACAAGAGCATGGGGTTCATGCATGGGAACTGATGGCTCTTTTCTGTAAAAAGTGTGGCTGTTTATCACACAAATAAATGCAGAGAGCAAGCAATGAAATGTTTCACTTAAGCAACAAATTACAGGACTGTTCAGCTGAGGAATGTGAAGAGGTCAGATGGCCAGTAAAGGGCCACTCGTACCAAATATTCACCAGGCAGCTGGATATCCGTCCAAGCCGCCTGGTAAAAGTACAGGCTAAAGTAAATGGATGGTTGTTTGGATGAACAGCTTCAGAGAAGGCTTACACCCTATAATTTATCAAAACCAAAGGGCCTGCCCTCTTGCTTCTGTGGTCCAAAATGCTGTCATAGGATAAAAGATTTAGACCCACTGACTCCTAACGTCGAATGCACACTACAGGACTATAGCCCCAATTTCCTGCTGCAGACTAATTTTGGGATCATAGACACTGATTTTTTTTTTTTTAAAGCATCATTAAAATTCTCTGCGATGAATTTTCAGTGTGAGCACCTCTACGAGAAGCAGCAAGAACAGTGTTGGGAAACAGCCAATGAAAGCCCAAGAGGAAATCAAATTCATCTCCTGTGATGCACAGCAGATCCCTGAATCCAGTTCATCATCCAGCGATTTGTGTAGGAGTGTGAAAGCAAAATATTAACACAATATTGGTCTTTTTAGAATTTATTTGGCATGCCATACTCAAATGGTTGTCAGGAACATCTAAAAACAAACGTCATTACTGGCAACATGGTATAAAAAACAGCTACATTTCCTTTCAGTACACCTCCAGTTCTCGTTGCAGAACAGACAATCCTTGCTGCACATTTTTCTCTTTTTTTCTTGTTTCCATACTTTTGTCTGGGCAGATAGACACAGACAGTTCTCATGTTTATTTTTGAAGAGAGCAAAATGTGGGAATCAGCTGTGGTGAACGATTGTGAAGTATGTGAGAGTGTTCTGTGATTGCTTGTGTATTGTGTGATAAAAGTCGTGTGAACAGTGCAGTGATTCTGAGATTGTGAAACTCGTGTACGAACCAGAGATAGTCCACGTTTTAATTTCTTCCGGCTCTACCAGGTATTCAGTGCCCTCGTTTGCTCTGGAGTCCAGTGTATTATGACCGAGTTAGTGTGCTGTTTTAATTAGTATGTTGGGGAGGTAGCTAGCATTAATGTTAGGTGCAAAGAATACTCACATAATTCGGTTTTAATTTAGATGGAACTTGCATTGTGAATTAGTTAATGTTACCTTTACTTATTTTAAAAGAGCAATACTTGAGACTTAGCATTGTTGCTCCGTGGAGACGACTGGTCTATTGGTCCCTAAGGACTGGATTGGGAAAATCTGGTTTAGGTACCATTCAGCCTGTGTGTGTGTCAATCTCAGGCACAATAAGAAGAAAATGAATAATGGGTAGTCATTGGCTAAGCTTGGCTGGTCTGCCCCACCCCCTTCCAAAAGATGGGGACAGAGGGATTAATAGCTTGTTACTGAGTGCCTATTATGCACTTTCACTCCATGTGCGGCAATGAGGCCCATCAAAAGCCATGCAGTCTTCTTAAAGAGCCTTAATTGAGGAGAATGATGTGTCTCATCAGATCCATATGATCAAGGCTGAGTTTAAATCTCAAAATTAAGATTACTGGACTCGTTATGTTGAGTTTTAAAGTGAAGCTTCACAGACAGTGGTCAAATCAAACGCCATTACACAGGAGCCAGTAAATAATGTTAGCTACAACACAAAGGTTTGTTTGTTGAACAGTGTAATCAAACATCGTCGTTAGCGCAGTCTGATTTGGGACATACATCAGAGTAACGCGGCTGAGACATTACATTATAATAAATATAATTACAGACCGTGTACTCTAATGAAGGCATATATCAGTGTGTGACAGCAGCTCATCAGACAGTGGGGGTCTGACAGTGGAGATGGGATTCACAGTCAGATGGAGTGATAGCATGTAATCAGACATAGCTCAGCTCGGACAGCTCATTCAGCCCCCACTATCAGTCCAATTCCCGCAACAGTTAACGTACCAGGCTCATTTAAGAGCCTTAATGATTAGCAGAGAGGCCCATTAAAAGTCTTATGGTAAGGGCAGTGACAGCTGAATAGGATACTGCTATTACGAAACCATTAGAGCGGACCTTATAGCATTGTAGGCAGAAGCATAAAACTATTATGCATGAGTCTATATTATGCGTGAATCTACCGTGTGGGCTAGAAAGAAATCAGCCCCAGCCTCTACTTCATACTGTGTGTGTGTGTATTTCATACAACCACTGGTGGTGGTATTGCTTGGTAAATTTTATTTATTTTTTAATCCACTTCAGGCCATTAACAACAAAGATTATGTGGAAGCCATATATA
>JAOTRR010000010.1:16258892-16269208 GCA_028570945.1 Gogo arcuatus | reverse complement strand
GTGTGTGTGTGTGTGTGTGTGTGTGTGTGTGTGTGTGTGTGTGTGTGAGAGTATGTGTGCGCGCGCGTGTTGCCTTTCTGCTCATCCATCATCATCACCCACTACATCAGTCCATTAGTCGCACCGCACAAATTAATGACATTCTGAGTGGCTGTGATAAATGTGGCATGAGAGGATGCAGAAGCTTTGCTAAATCTGCTAGATCCCTTCTCTTGCTGGTCATCTCTCTTTCTCTCTGTCCAACATCTGGAGAAGTGAGTCTGCAGTCTGTCCCAGTCTTTGAGGCTGAGCAGGAGCATTGAGTCTTAATGACTGGGTCATTATCTGTGAGATCTGCTCTACATGCAAACAGATAAGCACCAGCAGCCAGTTCCTCAGATAACTAACCCACTGCTGGAGCCAAATTGTGCCAAAAATGACAAAAGGAGAGAAAGAGGGAGGGGTAGAAGGGAGAGAACAAGGCTTATTGGTATGCACTGCCATTTCCTGCATTTCGTTGATGAGGCAGAACTCGCATCTTAACAAGCAAGAAGGGAGTGATCAGGAGCCATTGAGGAAATCGAGAAAGGGAGGCAGGCAGGGATGGAGCAAGTGAAGGCCATTTTCTCAATCACTCTCTCGTTCCTGATTCCCAGCAGCCCTAAGGAGCGTGAACAGAGTCAGCAGCAGTAATCAGATCTGAAAAGCCTGTGAATGGATGAAGAGCTCTGCTGTTCTCACTCTTTCTTTCTCACTTTCCATCTATCCATCTTTTCACATGTGTCTGGTCTGTGGACAGAAGAGTGCATTCAGGCATTCCTCTCATCCTGACATGAGGCATCCCAGGCAAGGATCTCAGCCAGCTGGAAGAGCCTCTTGCAAGTGTAGGAGGGAATAACTTTCCATGGGTTATGGAGAGAGCTGTAATTCTCCACTACCCTCCAGCAGGCTGTAAATAATGGCTCATGAGTTTCTAAATGACACTGTTTAGTGTATGAAGTCCTGCGGAAGGTGTTGACTTTGCTCATGGCTCACTGTTCAGTCACAGTGGATGGGGAGGATGAGGAGTAGGAAGGAGTACGGATGTTAGGGGATCTGTGCTTGAGAAGAGCTGGAACAGGACTTAGAAAAGGAGAGACAGGATCAGATTACTTAATGAAATCAGAGTTTACCAATCAAGATCTTGGGGAACCTTAGTGGATTTGAGTTCTAGCCCTGATTAGCTTCTTGATTAGAAAAATTGGGAATGAAAATATAAACTGGACTGAAAAACTTCCTTTTTTTGGTCTACTGTCTTGTTAATACACTAACACTACACATACTATAACAATATTCGATAGTCAGGTGAGGGAGGATGGTACCATACTTGCTCCATGTCAAAAAACCCCGCAGGGACCAACAGAAAAGAGCACATCAAGTTTGGAACCTTCTTGTGGATGGTTTCCAGCAGGCTGGTTAATGCCAGTTCATCCAGGAGCCACTTCTTAAATTTGCGCTGCCCCTAAAATGTTTTTGCCACCCCTAACTCGTACTTCAACACAAAACCACTGCCAAAGCTTTTCTCCTCTTCCTGGTCTCTCATCCGTCCGTCTCTATTTCCTCCAGATGTGAGCATCATGTCAGGTCCATTTTAAGTCCAGTGTCAGGCCAGCAATACATGACTTTAGCCAAGCTTTAGTTTTAGTGCAATGAAGGAAGGATGCTCCCAAATGTTTTATAGGCTGCCGTGTGTCCAAAGTGGAAAATCAAAGGCAGCTGGCAGCAGGAGGCTTCCCTGATATTTGTCTCATTCTCTCCCTCTCTTCCAGTCCCCTGCTGTGCTGGAATCCCTCCCAGGTCCATCTGGGTTGTAGGTGTAAGGGGGCACCTGGCTCATAGCTTAAAGTGTTACCTCAACAGATGGTTACAGCAAAGAAGAAAGGGAAAATAGGGGGGGAAACAGCAGCTTTCCAAATATCCCAACTGAAGCACTGGCTTGTGGTTTACAAAATAGTAATAACAGTCATTATAATGATGAGGATGATGGTAGCAAATTAGCAAGTCAAATAAGCAATGAGGCTGCAAGCAGGTGATGCTTCTGAGCCTCCTTTGATCTTGCTGGCAGAGAAAAAGAGTTTTCAGCTCTGAAATGAACACTGAAGGTGGGGGCAGGAAGGCACCAAACTCTTCTCAACTGTGCTCCAAACTACGCTGTTCTTACTCACTCCTACAGCTCTTTCATTTTAAATGGAACCAGCGAAATGTCACCAACGCGAGAGAAGAACCACTGCTGTCATGTACATGAACCAAATGGCCTCTATTAAATGCAGCATTTTGAAATATGGTCTCTTCTTTTCCCACTCACTTCTTTTTTGTTTTTTTGCCTGCCCTGAGGTTACTCATCTGGTAATGATGATGCATACAATTTCCTGGCAGGCTCATTTTGGAGACAGGCATGCGATGGATGGCATGAACAGTATCCGGGAGGAGGAAAGTGCCAGAGATAAGATGTGGAACCAGTACCCTGGCTTTGGTGCTCCCTAGTGATGAAAACATCTGATGCACTATCTTATAAAAATTGATTGCAATGTCTGGTTCACAAGAATCTGCAGCCAGATACTGTGTCTGTCCCCCAGATCTGAAGAGGCGGTGTGTGAGAGGGTTGGAGTGGGAAGAAAGAGGAAGAGAACAGAAAATGTGTGCGCGCGCATGCGTGCATGTCTAGAACAGGGATTCTGTTCTTGATACCCAAAGCCCACAGGTCCTGCCCTCACCGAGCCATCCCATGTTGTCTTAGAGGGGCCAAAGGCAGACATCAATCGCTTGCTGGTACACATATATAGTACCCGAGGGAAGAGAGAGAACGTATGAGGGAGGGAGAGAGAGCAGTGTCTCCAGTCTCCTACTGTTTTCTGCTCTGTGGTCCCTGTCAATCAAACAACTCTGTGTCTGAAAGGCGGCGACAGCGGGCAGGAGATCTTTGGAGCCCTGATTTTTACCTCAGCTACCTTAGGGCATCACTGTGCCCCCACAACCCCACAATCTACTCTAAGGTCCACATGTATATGGACATTACTGGAAACATGGTGTTCAAAAAACATTCCCGCCCCTACGAATAACCTTTCTGAAAATATCTCCATCCATACTTAAACACAAAATTGATCTGAAATGCAGACACCAGCTCAGTGATAGTATGTCATAAACTGATCAAATTTGCGTGACCCAAAACATTTGCTGTGTTTGGAACATCCACTCATCCACTATATAGCAAATCAGCCATTTTGTAGTGCTGTCTGAATTCTCAACTGTTTATAGTGCACTACAAATTCTTCACGAGACACACCAAAATGTAGTGTACAGAAGCTGTACCCTACATCAGCCGACTGAAACTGTCATGCATTGGGGCCCGTCACGGGAGTTGTACAGTTCTATTAAAAGTTTTTATAAAAGTTTTATTTTTATTTCAATGGTTTTATTAACATTGGTGTCTATGTTCTGGCGTTTGTTTATGTGACAAAGATAACAATCATGGATATCCGGTGCATAATAATTATGCATCAGCATAACATCCCCCTACTGTCTGAAATGTATCAATAGGCTGTCTGCCCTATTATATATCTCTGTCCCCCAGCGAGTGTTGTATGTAGCGACACTATATAGTGAGTTACTGGACAAGTGGACAATCTGAATGCCGCAATTGTTTTCCTGTGGCCAGGAGGTCAAAGTGTAGGGGGAAAACCACTATATATGTCTTCAAAAATATCCTATACGTGTGGACAGAGCCTAGGACAAGCACTTGTCTAACCAAACCAGCCATCTTATCCACGTAGCTGTCTATCACGATTTTGCGTGTCATCCTTGCGCAGGGGCCATGCTAATCTTCTCTGTATCGTTCCAATTTTAGAATATGTGCTGCCGTAGCTGTCTATCTACACATCATCCTGCTTCTAGTCACTGGTCAGCAGCTTGTGAATGCAGACCGCTCCTTCAGCTGAGTGGTAAGAAAAGTGATTGTGGAACTGTAATAAAGGGAACACTGAGAACTTGGTCTCCTAGTTCTGCTTTGCACTAGAGAGCCAGACTCCATATTCCATGACTCCTGAAGAGTCTTGGGTTGGACTCATTGAATTGTAGAGAGGAGATGAGGCAGTGCAGTGGGACGAAGCTGTGTCATAAACAGCAAAAAGGAGAGACAGGAACTTATAGGAGTTAAAGTCTTCCTTCTAAACTTGTTACTTGATAATGCCATCAGGCACCATCTGTGCATGTCTTTATGAAACTAAATCTCCAAAAGTGACATTTCGAATCAGATTCTGCATAAACTCACAAAATGGCTGTGCATCCTGGGTGTGTGGCCCTGCGTGATGAGCTGTGTGATGCAGCCAGCTCGAGGGCCAAGGCTGGTCATTACAAGGATCACAAAGGCGATAATCCATCTTTAATGAAGTCAGCTGCTGCCAAGTCTATCAGTTTCTCTCTCTCTCTCTCTCTCTCTCTCTCTCTCTCTCTCTCTCCCCCCCCCCCCCCTTTCTCTGCCAACTAAAGTGCAGGGATTTACAAAAAGCAGAAGAAACAGATTTCGTCTTCTTACTGTTACCTGACAGGATACACTCGGCCACACTCGCACACAATTTCACGCTTCCTGGACAGAGCATACACATCACTGTTCCAGAAATCTGTAGCTTACATCCACGCACATTCCACGTCATTAGGGCTTTGACAAATGGGAAATCAAATATTAATCCAGGTAACATTGCCTACAGAATTGCAAAATGAAGAACACTTACCATTTTATTATTGATTTCATGGAAATGAATTTCACAGACTTTCTCTACAACATCTTCATTCTCAAAAGTTACGAAGCCAAAGCCTGCAGAGAAAGAGAGACAAAACAAAAGGTTTGAATCAATAATGTGTTGGTTATCATTTTTTTAATTCAGTAAAAACAAATAAATAAATAAATAAGGGTCATGTTCTGTGAATTGTAATGTCCATTTGATCAGTAGTGAATCAGGGCAAGTATCAGATGAAAACTATGACAGCCTTAAACGTCAGTGTGCTTTTACCCACCAAACAGACATTGTCTTTCTGAAACCAGGCCAATGATGAAATCTCTGACATTATTAGACACGGTGGAGAGGCTTCTCCACACAAAGAGGGAGATGGGAAAACAGCACAAAGCCCGCTTAATGAGATTCACGGAAACCCGCTCTCCAGCATCTGAATTTCATTAAATGCATTTTGTGTCCCCTTCATTGAAATTTCACTGTATAACAAGCTCTCGTTTTTATGGTAATACGGGAGCAGCCAATATCTGAAATGTGTCACTGACCATGGGATTCTTTTTCTTCATATTTATTAAATAAAAGCTTAACCCTCTCCTGCTGGCCCCAAAAAAAGACGAGCTGCCAGAATTCATCAGGCATCTGCAATCCTCTTTTGCATTAGACTCTGATGGCGATACACAAAAAGCAATTTTCTATCTGTATAGCTGAGTCTCAAAAGGGGAAATTACTTGCCATTGCCAAGTGTTAAGAGGGGGCTTACTGTGGGAACACAAAAGAAAACAAGCTGCGATGAATGGCAAACCGTTGCTTTGCTGTCTGTTTATTCCGGTCGAAATGTTCGGTAGTACCTGCTATCGCACATGCTCGTGAGTGCCGCTCACACACACACACACACACACACACACACACTTCATCACCATGAGCATCATCTCTATATTCAAGAGCAGCTGTGTTATAGAGACAAGTGACATGCACAAAAGAAAGCCGCATGAAAAGAGAGTCGAAGCACAGGCTTCTGGTGACAGATGGATGCGTGTGCATTACAGAATACAAGCAATGGTTATGCATCTCTACATTAAATACATTATACATGTCATAATGCAAGTTGTTTTCCTCTACCATGCATTTCACATTACCATATCTACTAAATCATGCATGTTAGCTGAGCTCTGACAACCTGGTCTGGCGCCGAACACAATCCAAAGGCACAACTTTCAACATGCCTCGTTTCTCCACAGAAGTCCTACTAACAAGGTCCTTTTAAACAAACACTCGATCTGCAGGGCTTTCCCCAAGTCAAATCCTAATCTGAGCTAACAGATAAAAAAAAGGAAACTGCAGCCAAGATATACACTTGAAGCCAACCTCTAGCCCATGAACCTCAACTGCCCCAGGAGGAGAGATAAGTGGGGTCACAGGTCAAGTGAGGCAGATAGGGAAGACAGAGGGCTGTGGACTCTGCAACACAAACACACCACAGATAATGGAAGATAAGAGACAGCAGGGCTGATAAGAGGGCAAATAAATGACGATGCTACCACATGGGCTTTAAGGACTGAATGCACAACGCAGAACCACCACCACCACAACCCTTGGTAACACTGTGACAATGTCCAGTGACATTTACTCTATATTGCCAGACCTAGTACAAGTTATCACTCAGACAGACCCCAAAAGAGCAGTGTTTTTCTAGGCCCTTCACACCAAATGGTTCTAGGGACTTATTTGAAAGGTACTACCCACTGTGGAGCTCCCTGAGAACTACATACTTTCAAGGGCTTTTTTTCTGTTTGAATTTGCACCACAGCAGGAACGCTGAAGTGATGTAAGCCAGCTTGCTAACATGATGTTAGCAAGAAATGCTAGTGAAGATTTTTATATCCCGCTTAGACGTATCAAAATCGTGCTGCATTTCCTCCGTCACATATACGCTAAATAAAACCTGGACTTCACTGTCAGTCCATTTGTCTGTGTTCCCCCCCAGTTTTTAATGCTATTGTTAAGAGCTCTTGTTTACACGACTAACATTTCACACAGATTTTTAAAAATGGTGGTTGCTGGTGCTGCACTGCCTCAAGTTTGACCAATCAACGTACCCTTACGTCTGGACCAATTGCAGTACACTTTCATCACTCATGGTTCCTCTTGTGCTGGTAGAGTACCTACCCTGAAGTAGGAGCTAAAAATGTCCCTCAAAATAGCATTCTAAGAACTATAATCGTTCTCATTTCCTGCAGTTCAAAAAAGGGGGAACTCCCGCCAACAGTTCTAAGAATTATGAAGAACTTCCTCTGGTCCGAAAGTGCCTTTTTTCTCCCCAATGAAACAGGAGATGAGCCAATCGACGTGTCAATCTGGACTAATTATTTGTGCGAGTTTACAGAACTCTATAATAATAACCAACACTACCTGGAAGCCCTTCCTCCTTCCACAATCTCACATGCTCTCCACTGGACTCAGGGGGAACACTCTCCATCAGTAAAAATGAGACAAGTGCATAGTTAGCATCAATTATTAATATTTATCAAGCTAAGACATCGGCTGTTTTTTTAATTTGCCAAACTATGTAGCAAAATAATTAACTAAATAAATAGATTTTTATTTGAAATCCACACTGTTGTGATCGAAATGTATTTTTCCAAACCTCATTCTAGGGAAACAAGCCCCATTGCAGCGAGCTACAGAGGGAATAAATGGAGGGAAATATTCACAATGCTTGCAGTGTGAGTGTGTAGTGTGTGTTAGAACCATTCTCTCATCCTAGAAGAGAGGAGAATGGGCTCGTGGATAGAGCTCATGAGGTTGCTTCATGGGATGCCTGCTTTCACAGGGAGTCGCACCTTGCTGAGACAACGCACACAGGTGCTGTAGAAGGCTGCCATCGACGTCATAGTGTGAGGATAGAATCATTCTTTCTCGCCTTCTTGCACAAACACCACACGGGTGTCTTGTGTAAAGTCAGTTTGAAGGAACTAGCGTTTGACTCAGACACTCGGAAAACATCCAGAGCTCATCAACTCACTCACTCACACCATTTATCTCCCTCCCCTTTTTCCTTCAACTTGAATCTGCAAGAAGAGGTGTTCACCTCCCTTCATCTTTTCCTCTCATTACTTACTGTTTAAGCAAGGAAATTGGACCTAGCAAGGGGAGCTGTAATCTATGAAATAAAAGCTTGCTCTGACCAGTAACTACTTTAGTACACCTCTTCTTCGAGAAGGAAAAGAGAACTAATTGGGCTACAGAGAGGAATAAGCAAGGTATATGAGCAATGAGGCTCAGAAAGTAGCGGCAGGTTTCCTGCAAGTAATTGCCTCCTTTGAAATACACCTCCGGTCTCGTAGGTGTGACTTAACGGCGGGTTCAGGCAAGAACAGCTGGCTGAGATATTTTTCACACCACAGTCTCGCTTCTGGAGGGTGTGTGAGGTTTCTGGAAGGGCAGGATTTGGGAGAAACTAGTGGACTGGTTAACATGCCTGAAAAAGTGTAAGGGTGACCTTGCAAGTGCCACTTTTGATATCTGACAATATCAGCCGTCATGAGCCTGCTGTCAGTGGTGAAGCCCAGGAGGAGGGTGACACACTGTGAGAGAGGGGTTAGCACACATCTGGCCTCGCCAGAGTCTCACTGTCAGGATCAGTGCTATAGCGTAGTACCACTGCTGACACAAGCGGGGCAGTGCCGAGATAACCCCTCAAACACAGGGTAATCATGTTTACCAAGTACAAGACAGAAATCCAAACAGACCAACATGCCTTGCATATACATGCAGCATTTCAGCTCAGTATTCTCACATGTACCCACTAACCCTGCTATGGCAGATGTTGAGGGATCCAGTGAACATGGAGCCTGACGTCTCTGTTACAGTTATGGATGGTGAACATTGCTGCTGGAACAGACGGGGGAATTAAGCCACACAATGCATCACATATGCCTTTGCTTACTTTCTGCCTTTTCATCTTTGGACTGCACACACACTAATATCCAGGAGGGCAGATAGTTTTGCAGCGTGGGGGTCCTTACTGAAACTCAACCCAATTAACGACTGCCCACATTACTGTGGTCGCCTACTTCATTTCCTGAATCCAGAGCCTTCCCTCATACCTTCCCCATACCCCCTTGAGAACAACAGATGGTAGACGCAATTGCCTCCCTCGTGTTATAAAGAAATGGCCATACCATTCCCCCCTCCCACCCCTCGGGAGCGGCAGCAACACCTTTCTCTTCCACGTTCTCCAACTTTCTCTCAACCTTAAGCAATCGGCTTTTACGACAACACACCGATTTTGCAATCGCACGCCCGATAATAGGTGTTAGCTCCAGTCGGCCGGCCGTCGCGGATGACTGAGTTGTATCTCACACTTATTCGCCGGGTGCTAGCAGCCTGTGTCTCCACACCCCCTGCAGCACATCTCTCTCCCTCCCTCCCTCTCATCTAGGGTCTCTAACGCTTGAATCCCATTCTCCCCTCAGACAAAACAAAACAAAAAAAAAAACATTTAAATGCTAAATTGATGAAATGCCAAGTGACCTTTTCTTAAAAAGCTGTTTAATGTATTTAAGGCAGAACAAATCAAGAAGCTCTGTGAGACTTCCAAGGAGACCCTAATTTCCACAAGTCAGCGAAGGAAGTGTAAAGGGACAAAGTTAGCACAGTTAAATGTTCAAACTGTCAGCCTCTGCCTGAAAGCTTCAACTCCTACAGCTTTCCTTTAGGGAGTTATAAATGAGTGGAAACGGTTCTGCGCTCTAATGTTCTCTTCCAGTTCTTTCAAAGCATTTACACAAGTGCGTGACTGAGACCGTTGGGATGATGCCGAAGACAGGTTTAACTTCTGTCAGAGTGAAAAGCGCGCACACAATTCACACTCACCAGCACACACACACACACCTTTTTAATACAGAGAAGCAGTTGGCAGGACATGGATGCAGTGTCCAGCCTGCATTACAGCAAGAAAAATGCTCAAGGAGGATAAAAGACATGGACATAATTTATTTACACCACAGACATGCAGTATGTCCAAAATTAAGGTCCGACTGCATGGCCGTGAACACTGACTGGTGCACGTATGTAGCACGCATAGCACAGGCTAATGAAAGCCTTATGAGACAGCAGATATTATGGAAGTTAATTATTTTCTGTAAAACATCCAACAGTTTTTGGACAGAAAGAAGACACTCTCTGAACATTGGACCTCTGTAGAATGAATGTCCGAAAACGTCCTGTTTCTCTATTCACTTTGTGCACCACACAATTTGTACGATATCCACTATGTCTGTAACTCTGATTAGAGACCGTAGTCTAACATGGACAGTATCCCCCACCCCCATGAACCTTACCACCAAAGAAAAAACCCACAGAGGTAGAAATGTCCGCTCCATCAGCATGGTGTATGAATTTGGGCTCAGACAGTTCCTCAAACTCAGCTACATCACTCCAGTTCATAATGTCCTCTCAACTAGATACAGTTTTAAATCCCGCTCAAATATTATTTTTGTAGTGCATTTGTGTCTGCTTAGAACACTATAAGACTCATTCAGAATAATGTATTCGTATTTTGTATATCCA
>JAOTRR010000010.1:16210104-16221828 GCA_028570945.1 Gogo arcuatus | reverse complement strand
TGTGTGAGAGAGAGAGAGAGAGAGAGAGAGAGAGAGAGAGAGAGAGAGAGAGCGCACGCTATTCTAGTTGGCATTCACTACTTCAAACCTCTGATGTGCTTCTCTAATTCTCTCCTTTTTCCACAAACATGGTTCCAACCCTGGTTTAGGCAACCAGCAGACCTACAAGTTTGATCCATTACCTCAGATGTGGGCGTTAATTTACGCACAACCATGATGCATCATACAAGGCAAAGATGAGGAGAAAGGCGGAAAAGAGAAACAGAGCCTCTATTATGCTTTAGGGGGCATTTATTTATTTATTTATTTCTGCTGGCATGATTTGGCTCCTCTTTTTCCTTTACAGGGAAGCGTCACTTAAAATCACTACAAAGTTCTTCTGCCTGACCGCCTTAAACCTACGATGAAATGTCTATCCTGGTGGGTGTGGTCTCTTCCATAATGACCCCACCCACATCCATGGGGCAGGAGTGCTCATGTAAAGGTTTAATGAGAAAGTAAATCATATGCTGTGATTTTCACACTCACCAGATCCCAACCCAACTGAACAGCTAGGGAGATTTTGGAGTGATGTGTAGGACAGCGACAGTGCTCTCCATCATCATCATCATCATCATCATCAAAACACCAACTGAGGGAAAATCTTTTGGAAGGATGGTGTTTTTGCTCCAGGACAGTTGCAGAGATGTGCAGAACTGACGCTAAGGAACTGCTCTGGAGACTCGTGGTGATCCAACAACCTTTTTTTCTTTTTTTTTCAAAAATCTGTAACCTATCTTTATGTGCTTTTTACAATTTTTAGCTATTCATTGTGTACCAGAAGCTTTGTGCCTGATTTGGTTTTTGGATTGTAGTGATGAGTAAACATCCATTACGTATTAGCTCTCTGACCCTCGTAGCTCCAGTGCAATCACCAGATGTTTTGGCTGATCGACTTCATTTGGTTTGAGGAAGGAAATACTGAAATGATGCTTATATAAATAGTTTGAGTTCAAACGACACGGTCCGTCAGTTCCAGACTTGCATTTTAGTGCCGTAACGGAACTGATTTTGCGGCTCGAGCGCCGATACTTTTGCAGTTCAAAAGCGTGGAACGGTTCCGGATTAGGCTCCGTGTTGGTGGAAAAGCACTACGCCTCTCCTCTTCTCTCTCTGCCTCTCGTTTCTTTGCACTAGTTAGAATGATTGAAAGCCACAGACTCATTGACTTGTTCGAGATCTTCGTGATCTGCCCCTATTTAAAACACTGAAGTGTGTGTACAAAGAGCACATGACGTCAGAGAGGAGAGGAGTGAGACAGTAACCTTTTCCTCAGGCTGCTTTAATTTAACCTCCATGCAAACGCACCCAGGCTGAGATCTTCTTGATAAGCCTCAATCAGATTCCTGTGCGAGATGACCTGCTTGAGTCTGAAGGGCGTTTAACATTTGAGAGAGAGAGAAATTGTTCTGACTGCTAGAGACAGAGCAAGGGATAGAGAGCAAGATAGACAGAGAGATAGACAGTGTTAAAGAGAGAAAGACAGGAAAAGAGAGAGAGAGAGAGAGAGAGGTTGGTGTGAAAGAGGACGGTGTGTCAGCGGGTCCTGAAGCAGAAACGCTCTCCACGCTTCATTACAGACCAAAATAAAAGAGGAAAGAGCTGCTATTCTCGACTGTGTGTGTGTGTGTGTGTGTGTGTGTGTAGGAGCCTTTTTAGTCATTCAGTGGGAAATTTCCAGACGACCCACAATGCATCTAAACTGTTCTACTGTATGTATGTCAGTGCAGAGTCAAAGCGAAACGGGGCCCGAAACCTACCAACACACACACACACACACACACACACACAGACACAGACACACACACACAACTGCACCTGCTAATGCAAATGACTCAATTGCTGCTGCTTACATTTTTTTTTATTCCTTATTAACTCTTTTCTTTTGCTGTCACAAAGATGACTCATGTTCTTGTCAACTTTAAGAACAAAACGACTGCTTTAGGAAAAGATTAGCGATGTGTTTGTGTGTTTTTGTGTGTTTCTGTCTGTCTGTGTCACCATGTTGCACTTACTCCCCCCCCAACCAAAGCCTTGTTACACCGTTCTGGCTACAGATAAACAGTTACTACTCAAAATTCTACAGTTTCTGGAAATTTCTCTTAACACAATTCAAAAGGAAATCGTAAATGTTTGTGCTTTCACCATGGCCAGATATTAAAGTCATTAAAGTTATGAAAAAGCTGTTGCTATGCAACTAGAACTATGGAGACATCACATAACTACAATCTTACGACGGAGGCTAACAGTTTAGCTAGCCAGAATGTCGGTGTTGATTATTTTATATAACGTAAAGGCAGAATGATGATGGAAATGACACCAAACTGTTGGGAACATCATTTTCCTCAGATGTGTTGGTAAATCCTTATGAAAAGACTCAACACTTACACTCAAATTACACTAACAGGAAGCACTAATCAAGAGCCTATTTCTGCCATACTGAGAAAAACACAAGAGAGGGACACTGAACACACCAGACGTTTCAAAGATGTCTTGAGTGAGCAATTATATTTAGGGTAAGATAGGAGTACGATTCTGGGCAAATTATTTGTTTTAATATGAACCCCCCCTCTCACACACACACACACAGAGTTAATGCAGCATTAGCGTTTAGTGCATTGTGGGCTTGTAGGACAGGAGCATTGTGTCTTTGCAAAGTCCTCTGCTTTAGGACGAAGCCTCTTCCTAATCTCAGATAAAGCAGACAGAGATAATGACAACGCTTCTCTACAGCATTATCACAACCTTTATCTAACTAACACACACACACACACACACACAGTTGCCAGGGCATATAAAACACCCCAAACCCACAGATCAAATCCTCGACATGTAGGGGGTCGGCGCTCCGCTCCCCCTCCCTCCTCCATCGATCGTTTTTCCATCACACGCTTCTTCTGATTCGGCAATCAGTCAACAAGCATCAACGACAAACAGACAGCTGTGATAAAGGCAGGAGCCGGAGCGCAGAACTGACGCACTGATAGAGGACAACCCACTAACACACACACACACACACACACACACACACACACACGACACAACAGGAGGGCACCATTACATACATGTGTACACAGTAAAGAAAGAGTTAGCTCTTACCTCTGTGTCTGTTAGTGGTCTTGTCAAACATTAACATAGCGTCTTCTACCTGCAAGACAAAAGAATAACAGGTGTGAGGTCAGGGGTCAACTACAGCACAGGACAGAGATCAAATGAATCCTGTAAAAAGCAAAATGTTCTTTATCAGACATATTAGCACACACATTAACCAACAGACTGGCTGCCATGTTTGCATTATTTTCTTATTTCGGAAAATATATATGAAAAACTGTTGCTAGCCAACTGGGAAATACAGATGCCAAGAACAGGTTGCTTGCAGTCACATGAAATCCAGATGGGAGGCAGTAAGTGAAAAGCAGAATGGATGAGATGGAGGAAAGCCCGTACTGGGCAAGTTTAGACAATATTACGAGAGAAAGGTATTTATATATTTACATAAATAAATAAATAAATAAAATACATTTTTTTAAAAAACACAAAATGAGCTCCTCGCAGTTTCCCCGTTTGATCGATTTCAGCAACCGTAACCAACGCGAACCTTCAGCATTTTCAGAGACCCCCATCTGCAGTTCGTGCCACAGCAACGCAGTGATGTGAAGTCATATGCAAACAAGCTAATTTACACTAACTAATGAGTGAAGAAAGATGAAGATGATTTAAGCTAGCCAACACAGAGCCATTAAATCGTTTATATTTTCAGAGTAAAAGCACATTCATGGTGCAAACAACACATAATCCTTGAGAATGTCAACACTGTCCTCAGATGTGTTTGGTAAATTCTTACGAAAAGACTCAGAAAAAAATAAAACTCAACAGGTCACGATTACCTCTAGAAGCATCAACAGTGAAGTCTGTTAACTTTGCTAACAAAAAGTTTTTATGTAACAGTTGTAAAAGGTAACCAATCAGACCGCAGTTCCTGTTGCTAACGTCTGCCCTGTCCACCAAACCCAGTGCAACCAATCACACAATTTTAAATGAAGTTTACAGTTTTATTGTTGATAAGCTCCACCCCCCCACCCCCTGTTTTTTGTTTTGTTTTTTTTAACTCGACTTGAAGTTGCAACAATTCATTCAAGCATTTCTTGTGTTATTTATTAATCCTCGCTATCAGTACTTGAATACTCAACACAAACCAAAATCTGCCTCAGGCCGAACAAGCCTCAGTCAACACCCTCATCCCTGTCCATCATAAAACCTCAGTGCACACGGAGAGAGAGAAACGGGAGACAATATCCCAGAGGGGGACCAGAGACAAAGGTCCTCAGTTTCTCGCCCCAGTTACCGTCGCTAGGTAACACTCTGAACGGGCAGGGTGCGTGTAACAGAGCGAGGGTGCGCGCCAGAGGAGGGCTGATGGAGTGAGGGTGATGGAAACAGGAATGCACACGCACTCGCGCACACTTACACACACACACACACACACACACACACACACTTACACACACACACACACAAGAGTAAACAGGAACATCCTGGCTGCATTACTTCTGTTTGTTTGAATTATAGAAACAGTCTAAAACAGAGAGCACACACAGAAGCCAAACACCACTGCCAGTCTAGAGAGAGAGAGAGAGAGAGAGAGTGTGTGTGTGCGCTTCCATAATTATTAGACCATAATGATGCTTGTTATCGCTCCTCAGCACCTTTAATGACAGGTCAGTGAGATCACTTCCTGAACATCCTGGGGTTTTTCTAAACAAGCACACACACACACACACACACACACACACACACACACACCTTATACTAGATTCAAATTCAGGACATCAAGGAGTGGTCGTGTCTTAAAGACCATAAATGGGATGATGGGCATGTATTTGCATCCATATATGGACGTCTTCAAGCATGAATTAGGAAGTTATTGACTAATGTGGGTGTGCGTGGTATGTACTGTATTTTACTACATTAAGAGGCCTTACCCAAAAGTATTTGTAAATACACCCACAGTTAGTTCTGCTTAGAACATTGTGTGCTTTCACATATGCGGTGTTTAATCCGTTTTAACGGAGCCTTGGTGTGTTCTCCCGCTCGGAGCGAGCTTCTTGGTCCACATGCCAGTGAACTGTAGTGTGATTCGATTACAGCGAAAAGCGATTCAACTCTGAATTGACCCGACTGCAGGAAGTGAATCTTGGGTATTTTGGGTTGCAATAAGGACAGAGCTGGAGCACTTCAGCAAAGCCGTGTGTTCCAGATATTTGGATCGACAAACAAAGTGAGAAAATAAAAGCTGAATGTGACACGCAACATGATTTACATGTGTTCTGTGTGCTTGGGTGGTTTTTAAGATTTAAAATTGGCAAATTATTTGTTTGCCTTATTCCATCACTGTATTTCTGAATAAAAGTGTTTGATGAGTATGTTTTTTCAAGTCGATGCGCCCCTCAGCCAACGTGTATTCCGCTTTTAGTTTCATTAAATTACATGCACTGTGAAACCAAGCAGCAAATGAATCAAAAGTATCTATTTCACTCTGATTCAGAATACGTCTCTATTATAAAAATTCAAATAATTTCACCAGTAAAATGTGTTCGACAGCCCTAACACACTGCACTGTTTCTGATGATAAGCAAGCGACTATAAGTTGCTATCCCCACCGAGCGCCGCTCCATTGAAGGACTGGTCATGATTCAGTGAGCACTCGGAGATGGAGTCAGTTCAGCCATTGTATACATCTATACACACACAGCAGGACAGCGGCAGGAGAGTTCCTGGTGTGTGACTGTTGAGCAGCCGTCACGCTCCACCGAGACACGCATATAGGCACAGACACACACACACGTCTCTTTTATAGAGATGCTTCAATACTGCAGGCCTTTTCAATGCAGCCTCTCACAGCACACACTGTGCTCTTCCACCATCTGATAGCAGGTTAAGGACCTCTTCACCACACACGCACACACACACACACACACACACACACACACACACAAGGTGAGGCCATGTTCACTCAAGGGAAGCAGAAGTCTCTCACTCTTTTCTCCTTCTATTCTGAAGCGAACAGTTCAAAGGATAATGGCGGCCTTATCGTATGTAAAAGGAGAGCGCTGGAGACTGCGCTGGAGTGGCCGGCCTTTTGTAACAATGAAGAAAAGGTTCCGCTGCCCACCTATTGCCTTGTGAATGTTAGCGAGAAAAAGTCTACTGCCTTTTGTAGCTCTGGCAAAAAAAAAGAGTAAGCTGCGTCCTCACTGGTTTTCCTCTTCATGCTTTTTATCCAATTAGTTTAACTCGTGATAAAATTTTATAAGTCAGTGATTTCTGCTAGTGGTTAATGTAGTACCTTTAAGAGCAGGATACTATAAAACATTAGCAAAGTTTGTGTGGGATGACTAAAACTAGCTGTTTGTGGGTCTAGATGAGAAAAGAAGAGCAGCTTTGTCACAGGTTTTCTTCCTCATGACTCTCATGGCTAATTAGCTAATTAACCACTACATGAGGTTGACCCCAAGATTCCCAAATCCATATGAGCAGAAAAGTTCGCGGATTTTAGCTGAGTTTAGCATGGGATGCTTTTTCCGACACAAATTCTTACTTAACTAGTGTAACTTATGCTAATATCCCACAGGAAGACCAGCTACTGACAAGCTAATGGGCAAATTTGCACCTTTAAACTACATGAGATGACCAAAAGCAGCCCAAAGCTAAGTAGCATGAGGAAGAAAACCTGTGAGGAAGCTGCTCTTTTTTCTTTCTTTTTTTAATCTAAAGACCTATAATGCTTTAAAAAAAAAAAAAACTAAACTAGCACAATCTATGCTAATATTCAACAGGAAAGTACAAACTCCATGAGACAACCTCCAACACCCTACAGCTATATGAACATGAAGCTAGAGGATGTTAGCACAACTTAGTGAGGGACATCTAAAACTAGCCATTTGTGGCTCGAGTTAAAAAGCATTTTATAGTTCTCCCTCACTCTTTTTACTTAACTAGCATACATTATGATAACATCTGACAGGAAAGCACATTTGATCGTATAATGGCTAAGTTAGCATCTTTAAATTACATGACGCTCTCCTCAAGCACCACAAAGCCATAATAGCAAAGAGCTAGCAAACATTAGCACAGTTTAGCAACTTCTAAAACTAGCTGTTTGTAGCTCTAGATAAAAACAAGCAGTTTTCTCAAAGGTTTTATCTTCACTCTTTTTTTATTTAATTAGCATGACTCAGGCTAACATCCAACAGAAGTGTTGTTAGGCTAATGATTAATTTTGCTCATTTTAAAATAACCCATAGGAACATAAAGCTAGAGGACGTTAGCAGAACTTAGCAGCGATGGACATCTAAAGCTAACTGTTTGTGGCTCTGGAGAAAAATCAGAACCAAATTTTCTTCCTTACACTTTTTCCTTAACTAGCATAACTCAGGCTAACATCCAACAGAAAGGCCCAACTGCTTGGCTATTGCCAACGTTAGAGCCTCTAAATGACACGAGACGACCTCAAGCTCCCCAGAGCCACATCAGCAAGAAGCTAGAAGTAAAGCAAAGAGATGTCTGAAGCTTATTCTGCACTTTCAGTGTTAGCAGGAGTGCTGATTTATTAACTAGCATGCGAGCTCTGGAGCTGGTGCACAGAGATACAAGGGGAAAAAAATTACAAAGAGGAAGCAACTGAGCAGCTGTTTAAATTCACACGAGGGCCTGGAGGCGGCTTATCGTGTTTCTGTCAGAAGATATGACAACGAACACGCCTTCTCTTGAAACCTTTGCACCTACGCTGCTGCGACCAAAACAGCCATATGTATAAAACACTACGCTCTCTCTCTTTCTTCCTCTCTCACACTCACACACTCACACACACACACACATATATAGGCATTGGTTTAAATCAACAGCCTTTTGAATTATTTATTGGCAGACAAAGGCATTCATAAGTGGGCTGACTTGTGGTGTGATGTGGGGAAACGTAGCAGGCCTGCTGGAGATTTAAGAGCAGGGGAAATACAGTGTGACAGCAGTTTAGATCGACTGCAATTTCCCCATTATTTACATTCCCCACACGAGAGAGAGAGAGAGAAGAAAAGTCATACCAGAGATGGTCTCTCTCAGTTTTACTTCTCACCAGGGGGCTTCTCATCAGTATTCCTGTTTTTATACCGAATTAAAATAATCACATCCTATAGAGCCTGATGGCTCAGAGCCATGTCCTTTACGATGTCCTGTTTTAGAAGGTTACTAAGCAAAATTAGCACTTGCTATGTGCATAAATCCACTACGATTAACCAGTCCATAGTTATTTTGCTAATAACTTGAAGTTTGCTTCTTAAGTACACCAAGTACACCACGCTTAGAATAAAAGGTCAAATCTAGAACCTCCAAGGTAGGGGTCACACTTTCATACCCACATTCAATCAATTTTTCAGCACACACTCCCCGGCCTCTTTAATATGAACACCCGTACCGCTGCTCATTTATGCAATTGTCCAATCAGCCAATCATGTGGCAGCAGTGCAATGCATAAAATCTTGCAGAAATGCGTCATGAGTTTCAGTTAATGTTCACATTAAACTTTACATCAAATGTGATCTCAGTGACTTGGTGGTGCAGACTGGCTGCTTTGGGTATTTCAGAAACTTCTGATCTCCAAGAACAGTTTGTAGAGTTTACACCGAATGGTGTGGAAAAACAAACAACAAAAAACATCCAGTGAGAGGAAGTTCTGCAGGTGAAAACACCTTGTTGATGAGTGGTCAGAGGAGAATGGTTCAAACACTGGTTCAAATTGACAGGAAGGTCACGGTAACTCCAATAACCACTCTTTATGCCCGTGGTGAGCAGAAAAGTATCTCAGCACAACATGCACGATATTTTTTTTTCCTGATGTTTGATACATTATTTCTCCAAGTCATTCACGATGCAAACCATGTTAGTTTGTTTCCTCTCAGTCTGCGTGATTATTGCATTCTCACAATGTTGGTGCTGACACAATACATCATTCAGTCCTAATTTACACTTGTACAAAATCCTTCTAACACGTGTCTCCTTAAGTGATTTTGGATTTAAACTGGTTTTAAATCTGACTTGGGTGCATTTACACCTTTATTTCTTTTACACCTGTGTGTGGCTAATTCCAAATCATATATATATGATCCTGATACGCAAGAAACGACTAGGTGTAATGGTGTCGGACACCCTGGAAACGTCTTTTTTTTGTTGTTGTTTCTTACTATGCTTCTTTACAAATCCTTTCCTCCCTTGGGGTCACCCAGTGCTCAAAAACTCAAATATCCCATCTGACATACCTGCCTTCCAGTGAGCCAGTAAATCTGCAGCTTGAGCCTCAGCAGCACCACGGACCACACAGACACCACGTGTAACATCACACCATAACCTGTTCCCAATGGTGACAACAAACTCCTCCTGACCTCCAGCTCTTGTGTGAGTGTGGACCACTCTTGCTGGACAGGAAGCTCACCGTGGAAAGAATTCACACTGATTTACAGTCTAACCTCGACAAGCTGAGGATAGAGGTAGCATTTTTCCTCACTACCTCTTACATCAGTGAAGGCATCTCTTGGGTTTACAGCTAAAAAGATCAATAACATTGACGTTTGAAGTGGAGGGAGAAAAGGTTCGGGATTGTGTTTGAGTGGCATATGTTTCACCGAGCACCATTCACATCTGTTATAGATAAAATATGAAGACAGCACATGGATGAAACTTGTTCTTGTTGCCAGTTGGCTATCGTATGTGAAAAAGTACGCGACAGCTGTTATATGACCAAAACTCCAAGATTCTTTCTGTACATGGAGTGAAGTCCATTTCTCCACTGTGATTTTATCAAGACAGTTTCCTGCTCTGTGTGTCTCCTGAAGAGTCGTGGGTTTAAAGGTAGAATACACACAGTCACAGATCATTAAAGCCGCTGCTGTACTGCACTGTATGGGTAAGCAAAATATAACCTCTGTGGTAATATAGAGAAAGATAGAGTGAGTTAAAAGAGGAGATACGTAAGTCAAGTAAGCATCTGAAAGGAGAATGTGTCAAAACTACCAATTTTGGTATCAAGTTGAAAATGAAAGAATATGAATAACCGTCATTTTTCAATCCAGTATACGGGTGAGCGCTGTTCAAGAAAACTCACTGAAACTTTCAACAAAAATACTTTTTCACACCTATTAGTCCGTCTGCTGAACCTAAATCAGACTGAAATCAATACTTATAGTTCGCTTGCTTGTTAGTTCGGTTTGTTTTCACACCGTGCATAATAAAACAAACCACAAAGCAATAAAAAAATGTTAGCTGAGGGAAGGTGTAGGGCTGAAAACGTACTCATAAAACTCTTTCATTCTGTGGTCAATGGAAAAAGGTAAACCTTTGCCAAGTGTGCAGAGAAATCACAAAAACCACCATCACACAACATGGAGCCTGCGCTAAGTAACTGATAATTATATAAATAACTAGTTTGAAATGTTTTCTGCATCACATCCGGCATTAATTTTCTCTTTTTGTTCATTGGTCCAAATCTCCAGAACACATGGCATTTCTGCAGTGCTATAGGCGTATTCACACTAGGAACGATTGCCTTGTACTGCTCCTGAGAGCAATCGTCCCCCCTCCACACTCCCCCCCATTGGCCTATGCTCACACTGCGCTTTATGTTCAGGTCCCTAGTGCGCTTACGTCGTCACAATGCAGCTTTACTCACCAACTACAATTCCCATTCATCAATAAAGTGAGAGCCAGACCTGTTATTAACCCAAATATTCTCCAATGAATTGAAAAGTGCACGCTATAGCATTCGAATTCCATGCGGTTAGCGATCACACTGTACACGTGCCCAAATGAACCGTGCCTGAGCGCACCTCTTCCAAGCGGTCCAAGTGAACCGCACCTGAGCACGGTACGCAGCGATCACAGTAGTCAAACATGCTCAGGTGCGGTATAGATCGTCTAGTGTGAGTACATCCATAACTCTAATCCTTTGGCTTGGTTTAACACCTCACGTCTACAAAAAAAAAAAAAAAAACCACCACACCCCACACGGCATGTTTGGTTCACTCAACTGGAGTGGAGCTGAGTCGACTCAGAATCGAATCACTTTCTCTGTGATCTGTGATCAAACTGCACTACTTGAAACTGGACAGAGACCTCGTCCAGGTGCTCTTCGCCTGTTTTTACCTGCCTGAGGAACTGCAGCAAAAAGTAAAACAAAGTTGTAAAGAATCACAATCACAGCTCCACTAGACCCCATCTGGATCTGTTGGAATTCTACATGAGCTCCATTGTAAAACGCTTCAATATCCCTTTAAAACAGTTGAGAGGAGAAATTACATCCCAATTCATGTCAAAAAAAGTAGATTGGAAAAGATTCTGTGCATTATTTTAAATGCTAGATTTTTATTTACTTTCTTTTCTTTTTAAAAAAAATCAAATTAATGCACTGCCAGTCATATTTACACCCTACATATCCTAATACATTCTAGAAAATAAAAATAAATAAGTGGAGAAAATATTTCCGTGCTACATCAATCAAATTTAAATCTCAGGGATGCCACTGCCAGGCCCTTAAGCCTTGACTGCTGGGTTTGATTCCGCCAAATGAATAAATGCAAATGTAAAACAAAGTTTGTGATAGTTAAAACATATATATATACACACATATATATATATACA
>JAOTRR010000010.1:16186730-16210004 GCA_028570945.1 Gogo arcuatus | reverse complement strand
ATATATACATACATACATACATACATACATATAAAATCAAGATCTCAGGGAACGAGCCACAAAGCTACGTCAGTGAAGAAATAAGAAGCATGCAGTGCATTTTTGCTAAGCCATTAACTAATAATGAGGATATTCTGGACCTGTTCTGGGTTTTCCATCCAATGGGAGGTTAAATACATGCAATAAAGAAAGCGTCTCCACTGTCTCCTCTCGATTCCGAAGAGCAGTGTCTCTCTCAGACTGTCAAGCTCATCACCTTATCACACTGAGTAAAGCCCAGGAAGGAACATCGTGGAGAACCTTGTTTCTGCCACCTGTACTTGTGACCTAATTCTTTTGTTCACTACCTACAGCATGTAACCTTAAGTGAGGACAGAGACGTAGACCGGCTCCTGTTTACCACCACAGACTGCAACACTAACACTGCTGCTGACGGATGACACAATTTTTTCTATTCCTCGTGAATAAAATCCCAGGGCACTTAAACTCTTCCACACCATTGGCAAGACCTCTCCCGTCACCTGAAGGGAGCATCCCACTCTTTTCCAGCAGAGAACCATGGCCCCGGACATGGAGGTGAAGATTTTAATCTCAGCAGTTAGAAGTGTTTGATTGCTTTTTCTTTGTATATGTCGCCTACAAAGATACAAAAAGCAATCAAATTCTAAAACATTTCCAACTTGATCTTGATACAGGTGGGAGTTGCACCTTACTGGCATGAGTTTTGAGCAACAATGTTACCAAAGCCAAGAAAAGAAAATAATCATTACACAGCTCGGCAAGAAGTAAGCAAATAATATAGCGCTCAGCCAGCCTTCATTGTTCAGGCTCCCTAACAGCTCAGTGGCTCTGAAATCGGCCAAATTACAACCCACCTGAAACAAAACTACAGCCCTGATTGGAACTCAAACAACATTACAAAGTAAAATGAAACGTTGACTGGCTATAAAAAGTCAATGCACCATGGCAGCGTGGAGGCTGATGAAACGCTGAGAAGCACTCCGGTAGAGATGTCCAAAGAGTAAAAATCACACCAGCAGTGTGAACCAAAGGAAACACAGCTGCATTTTCTAAAGCTCTTTTTCCAACGTAGTCATCCACATTTCCCTCCAATAAGCTAGCGCTCACGATTTTATACATGTGGACTAACAGACGCCTGAAATTGGCTAAGGAGAGAGGAAAAGAGGAAGGCCAGCATTTCTACTTAGACAGCAGGGCCAATTATGCTCTCCTGGGTCATAGATGGATGGATGGATGTGGCATTGTTAGGATTCAAACTCCCAATGATGCAACAAAAAAAACAAAAAAAAAAGAGAGAAAGAAAGAGAGAGAGAGAGAGAGAGAGAGAGAGAGAGAGAGAGAGAGAGCTGCACTACTGAAAAACACAAAAATGAGCTATAAATTTCAGCACTTCTCCAAATATCAAGAAATCATCACACCAAATCGCGGAAAACAAAGAAGTGCTGCATATTGCGTTCTCATCTGCCATCAGAACAGGACAGCAAGTGGTCACATCATGCATGGAAGATTAAAAGTGTACACACACAGAGACTAATTTAGATCATACCGTTACGCTATTTTAGGGATATGGGAGATCGGTTATAATTTTAGGCTATATACTGAAAGGTTCTGAGCTCAAATCCCAGGGCTGCCAGAGAGACAGTTGAGGTCCTTGAACAAGACCCTTAACTCTGCTCAGCTCTTCAGATAAAAATCTTATTAATTAACTTTATATTACTACGAGCTTAACTATTCAAACTGCATTAGTTTTATGGAAGGGGTTCAAAAAAAGTATCTGGTCTTCACTCTCAGAAGATACTCTTCCTTGTGGTCTAGGCCCAGCGTGCTGTACCTTTAGTGTGCATCTCTCAGCTGGAAACATGAATATAGTGTGCCTTCAAGATTTGCTTTACAAACCAATGATGTACCAAAAATCTTCACTCGAAAAGCTAATTAAAGGTGCAAATCTATATACTAAAAGTACTAAAATGTCCTCTTGATGATACCACCCCAGAAACAAGGAAAAGTACCATTTGGTACCTTTATTTCTAAGAGTGTACTGGTGGTGTCTAAGACATCAATGGGAGAAAGATCTTTCAGTGCCATAACTCCCAATTTTTGGAACGCCTTCCCTCAGGAACTTCATGCCTGTACTTTCTTCTCTCGTTTTAAGTCAACTTAAAATGTGCTTTTTCTCTGAATATTTTTCCCTTTCTTCTTCTGGCTAGTCTTTTCCCTTCCCTTCTTTTTTTTTTTTTTTTGCAAAGCGACCTTGAGTATTAAAAAAGTATCATTTCCCCACAAATATGAAATAAATAATTCAGTCCCTTTTTGCATCATTCACACAGAACTCTTAAACACTTCATTCTGACACTATTACAAACTCTCCAATAAAAAATGTTTAATTTCCTATGTATTAGTCTTTCGTTCTCCCAAATCCAAACGTCAAGACAGGTGTAGCATTATTTGTCAAGCACCTTTGAGTCGTGATTGTTGAAAGAGAGTGAGAAAAAGTGAACAGATCCCTCCTTCACTCAACATTCCCATGCTTGAAGTCTGGAGAATGATGTGTGAGGAGGGGAAAAAAGGACTTCAGTAAAAAAAAAAAAAAAGAGAGAGAGAGATAAGAATCACATGCAGCTCTGTGCACATTGTGAGTGAGTTGAGTGCACATAAAAGATCCTCCAGTGAAGCAGGTTTGGTTTCATTCTCGCTCAAAGAGACGCTCAGTGTTCGGGCGGGTGGGGTGGGTGGGGGGCACACTGGAGGAGGCGCGGTTAGCCTAGTCTCTATTCTCCCATTCGCAGTGGGAAAACACTGGAGGTTGGGAAATGATACTCCCAGGATGCAGTCGACTCTAAGGAGCTGGTTTCCCTGTGATTAGGTGGAAAACAGCAAAAGCTTTAAGGTGCTTGTTTTATACAAAGCCTAACGCTATCAGATAGAGCCGTTCAATGGGCTTTCTTCGCCAATTCTGAGTCTGAACGAGTAGTCTGTAAAGCTCGACGGGGGGCGTGGTGTTACCTAACGATGAATAAACAGTCTTTTTTAGAAGCGGGGTTTTTTTTTTCTTCCTATCTCTGATATGAGCAGTCATCGTTTGTCATACAACGTGTCACTTCAAGCTGTGTAACTGCCTCATTCTGCCCTGACTGAATGAGATATTAACATTGAGAGCCAGGGCTCACAGTGGGGCATTAAACAGAGAGGAATGTGTTTTTGTTTGATTTTTCTCCCTCACACACGTACACACGCTGAGAGCAGAGCATAATCACAGCGCACAAGTTGTGAAAGGGCAGATTTTGAATTTACACCAATGTGTAAGGTATAGCATGTTTAAGCACAAATTAATCCACAAGCATCCTGATTATGGCTACATTACAGGCTTTTCCATGTAGCAAACATTATCTTGGCTTATCATACTTTATTCAAAACAAAGTGAAGATTAAATCAAAGGTATTGTGACTAAATACTGTTATCTTGCACTCTGTTTGAGCATGCTGGATATGGCATACAAGCAATTATGACGTTTTGGGGTCGGCCTAAATCTGCTATCACAATTAAATGAATCATAACAATACTCAAAGCTCCAGGGTCTCTGGTTCGATCCTGAGATTTGCATGTTCTCCCTGTGGATCTGTGTGTGAAATCTGACATTCTTGACTAACGTTGACTACACACGTAGGGAGAAAGCTTTACGGGATCCTTATTACATGCTCCAAAACAAAGTTACCATCAAAGGATCACCAAAACCTTGAAACACACAAATGAAAAGAAGCTTTGATTTGCATGCTTTTATTCAGACATATTCAACATCTAACAGCATGCACAAATCTTTTGATATTTGTTTGCTGTCTGAGCCCTGCAACGGAGTCACAATTCAGAGATTCCCTTCAGGCGACAGAGGCTATCGACGACTGCGATTCCTCAAATCCGTCCTCCGTTAATATTCATGAGCTGCATGGTGCCGCAACCAACCGGAGTACGGATGAGCTGATGCATATTGTATAAGGGACCTTCGTATGTCAGCCATGACAACTGTGAACACGAAACGAGGGGGAGGGGTGGGGACTGGGGTATATTCAGTGAGACGAAATTAGATAAGGGGACATGTGGAGGTTGAAGCGGAGCACAGGGTTACGGCACGGTGTAGGGGTGACGGACAGTAACATTAGCCGAGTCCCTAATTGGTCAACGAGAGTTTATGGATATGGTAGAAGTGTGGATACGTGCACACTGACCACAAGGCACAAGGTGTGTGTGTGTGAGAAATACAAAGAGAGAAAGAAAGAGAGAGCACTGCAGGGGACTGTCTATTATAGCTGAGTTTTATTAATAGGCCTTTAATGTAGTAGCCATATCCATCTCTGCCACACGCTCTACAGAGGCTCGGCTTATTGTCAGGAAGGAGAATGCCTCTGAGACATGCACTTTCTCTCTCTCACTCACTTACCCACAATCCCTTCCTCCCACTCACTGTACTGCAAATGCAGAAATATGGTTTCTAGCATTAGAGGTAATTGAAATCCATGCGGCCAAGACAGACCCGTAAACATGGCTTCCTTAGTGATGCCCTCGTCTTTTTTTTTTCCTAAGCAAATCACCATTATTCTTTTCCCTAGCAATCTCTTACAGCAGTTTTTTCCCTCTTTCCACCACCACTAACACCATATCCTTTCCACCCCTCCACTCTCCCCGACAGTGCCGTTTATGTATATGCTAATTACATTAATCAACAGAAAAAGTGCTTATTAAATCTGCTAATTGGTATGTAAATAAGTTCCTCCTGACACTGGCAGGCGCACGCTCACTCTAATTTAAAATAAATATAAATGTCAGTTTTCATTTAGGAGGGAAAAAATAAAACAGCACTCCGCCAGCATCGTCACAGTCGCTCTTCAGTCTTATTTTTCCTCCGGGTTCTGCCTAGAGCATCCGGACCCATCCGTCTCCCACAGCAGAGATGCCAGTTAAACCCGATCTCCACTCCCGCTGGCCGATCGATAGCTAACCAAAGAGGCAGGCGAGGGAGAAAGCGAGTTTGAGAGCAGTGTCATTTTCTATGTAATGGAAAAAGTAATCGCATCTTTTCTCACTCTCTCCTTCTCTCACTTTTTCCTCCCTTACGGTGATTTGAGGTGATAGCCAAGTGGAGGGTTTGGATTCAACGCCGTTGGCATTCTTAGGAAATCACTCTTACCCAAAAGCTTTATGCAATTGCCTTTTTACTAACTCCATCAACCATGCCACAAATGATGATACACGGTTTTATCCAAGAACTCCAAAGAGAGAGCTTACTAAAGACGTCCCATCATGTGAATTATTCTTATATAAAAGCTCATCCGGTGGGGTCTAATGACGGTTAAAATAATCAAACCAGCTCCCTTTTGGGGCCTCTCAGCTGAGATATCCGGCACCTCACAATGCTACATTACTGCATTAAAGGCTTACTTAAGTGAAGGAGCGACAAATTCAATTAGGTCTGCTGAAACACCCCTCCCCCCTGTACTCGTCACCGGTGTTTTCCTTCAGATTAAGCCTTAATCTCTTTCAAAGGCCATATCAATAATATGACATTTTCCATCACAATAGAAATGAATAAACGCCAGTCAAACCTTTCTTCATTATTCCCTCACACCCCCCCCCACCACCTCCTCTCTGTAGTGCGAGTCGCTTTTGATAGCTCGTCCCTCTCTGTCAGCCCAAACGCAGGAGGCTCCAATTTGAATACAGTAACACAGCCCCCTATTTATTAAAGCTTGGATTAACATGACAGGCAGTTTTGTCTGGGGAGTCTTTAATATGGCTCAAAGAAGCGATCCGCGAAACAGTAATGGCTTCGGGATAATATACTTGAGTGATGCCGTTCGCTTGGCGCTCCAAAGCAGAACAATAGGAGTACGTGGGCCGTGAACAGGAAGGTGGGATTTTGGTATGTGGAGAGCTGGGAATATCACTGAATCTCTATCTGTCTGTTTGTGTGTCTGTCTGCTGTTCATCTGGCTGTCTGGATAAAACAAAAGGATGAGAAGCAAACAAAGGAAACTGCATCCAAAGGGTGCATTTACATGCGCGTCTCTTTTCTCCTCTTCCTTTTTTCTTCCTCTTCCAGCAGTGACGAACTTGGCCTTGAGCTCTCTGAAACTCCAAGTTGGAGTTGTCAGGATTGTATTTATGGCTCATGGCGTCCTCCTGTTTCACTCCATTTCTCTGATTTCACAGTTGATGACTGCTGTATGGCCTCCGCTAAAATGCTGCTACACAAAATGGCCCATCTGCCCTCAGACCCATATTGCACAGAACAGGACACAATATCTCTGCATATTAGGTCTGGGATCACATCTTGTATTTATAGGGCCATCCATCCTGAAAAGATTCCGCCAATCCTCTACTGCTTTGAACCCAGGGATTCCTCCATAAGTGCATTAGTAATAAAACTGAAAAGGGCTTAATGTGCACCTCTGAGGCTCCTCGCTAGTCAGTACATTTTTTTTCTGCAGGTGTGTGGAATGTGAAGGCCCGGTAGGCTCAGAGGTCTGTTCCACGATCAAACACACATCTGTTGCGGTTATCTGAGATTGGGAATTCAGGGGCGAGGGGGGGGGGGGTTCTTCCCAAACCCCTGGATTCCAATTAGACCCTCTCTCTCTGCCCATGGCCACGTGCCAGGAGCCAACAGTGCCCATACAGAATACAGCAGCACAGCAGAGGTGGGATAAAGAGAAAACGGAGACGATTAGAGGAGGAGTTAAAAGGAACAGACTAACCACCAATTCATTGGAGACCGAGCATGGATTTTTGGATTGCTGTGGAGTTTCGGTGCAGATGTAATCATGATCTCTGTTAAACAGCACCCCTGTGGCTTTCAGAGAACATCAGCTTTAGGGATGGGCAACAAAAACATATCATGATTCTTGACATTTCTATGGTACACAATACGCATCACGATACAGGTTTGCTAAGAAACTTCCAGCAAAACTGTACACGTGTTAAACACTGGGTTTTAGTGAATTTTTTTAATCTGATGTCTACTGTATATAATTTTACTGATTCAGTAAAATTGCTACACTCATCTGCTACAAGTTGACGACTGTATGTGTTTGTGACATCAGTGAGTTGTTCGCTAGGCATATGTATGTGTTGCTTGGTCTTGGTGCTGGGTCCATGCTGTGCATAAAGCCTCTCTGGTCCGCACCAGATAAGCAGGTAATTCATCAAGCCTGCCTGCCAAAGCTTATCGTTCCTTCACAAGGATTCAGACTCTCCCTGGCAGCACTTGGAAAAGTCACCTGCGTCCCACACATCTCCCTCCCTCGCCCTCAATTACCATGATGCCGTTAGGCCAGTCCTGGTAGATGACAAGAGAGAAGATGCGTCTCGGCCTTGTCATGCTTGCCGTTGTTTCCACGGCAAGCGAGATTCGCAAAAGGCACAGACGCTCAACAACCAAGCCTGACAGGAAGAAACTGGTTTCTCTGATATTTCTCAGACATAGTGTCAGACACCATCAGCACTGAGGATGACCATGTCTCTCATTTAGAGAAGTGCTATAATCTAAGCAGGCAGAGCAAAAAGAAGGAAAGGGAGGAAGCTCACCTTTCTAGTCACATCAAAAACCATGGACACATTAATGTAAATTTTCGAGGATCACTCCAACCCGGTGTAGGTAAAGTTGCCGAAAGAGAAGACAGAAAGAAAGAGAGTAAGTGTGTAGGTGGGGAGTGCTGATGATTAAACCGTCATGTTGTGGCTCCTTAGAGGCCAAACATGCTGAGGTTTTGCCTGGCAAAGTCAATCAGGGAATGTTGAACTCTGCATCTCAGCAGGGGGGCTGGGACTGCAGTGCCAACTCCAGGAGGCCAGACCCAGTGGGGAGTCCATCTTGTACACCAAGAGTGCTGCCAATCACTTGCTCTGCAGTTCCTCACTTGAGAAGCAATCACATGCCCTCTTAGCTAAGAGCTAGTGGGCTGCTAACATCTGGCCTGCAGTGGCAAATTGGAACACAAACAGGACCTCAAACTGACAAAAACCTCTGCATCTCACATGCAGGAATGTGGAAAATCAGTCCCGGGTGAGCTAAAGGGCAAACATACAAGTCATTGACATTTGCTAGAAATAACGGACCATTCATTCATGGCGGCATTGATGGTGGTTCATTTGCGCGGAGCGATTTTCAAGCCTCTCCATTAGGATTGTAACGGGAAGAAACTGCCCTTGGCATTGCCCCGTGGCAATCGAGCCTCAAATTGAGGCTCGGCTGGATAACTTTGGCATCATTCGGTCACAGCACACTGGGTCAGCGTAAAAAATTGCCTCTATGGAGAATAGTGCATCGTTCATTTCCCTGTCTCCACTTCTTGTGTACACCGCTGTCTCGGGAGGCAGCCAGACGAGCTCGTGACACCCTGTGAACAGCGCAGAATCAACACGCGGCACGACAGCCTATCTCTGCGTAAATCACCCCGCCTCTCCTCTATCCCTCGGTTCCCAGACACAAACTGCCGACAGGCGCATTTAGCATTGTCTCCGAGCTCGATTAATGAGATGTTCAACTAATAACTGCTGATCTCTTTCCACCTGACAAGCTGTATACTTGAAAGGTAACTCTTTTGCCTCTTGCTGTCTTTTTCTTTCACTGAAATTACACAGGGCTTGGTGTTAATACGCATCTGCAGCCGTTTCTCGGAGGGCACTATAGTGCAACTGGGGTGAGATCAAAGGCTGCAGCAAGAGAAAGAGTAAAAAATGTAAATTAATTCAGCTCATCGAGGGATGACTCGAGCTAGGAGTTGTGTTGGTTTGAGAGAGACTGTAGACGGGTGTGTTGTAGAGGCTCGGCTAAGACTTGGTTTAATCCAGCAGCTTGGGATGGGTAAGACTGAAGACCCCATGGTTACCGTGACTCATAGGACATCATCACAGACGTGGCTGTTCTATCTGTTCACTCCTTACTCATTCGCTTTCTCTATTTGTCAGAAGAGGTGATTAGCTGTCAGCGCCTCTGTGAAGAAAGATAACCTCTACACAGACAGGCTTTTCCCCTCAGGCAGCAAGCAAAGGAGCAAAATCATACAATCCGACACACATACAAGACACTCACATGGCTGGCAATCATGCAGTGTTGGCCCTACTGTGGACATATGGAAGCATTCTACACATCCTCTCTTAATCATGCAGCACTCAGCGACTCACCAATGGAGCAGTCACCCTTGCTCAAGGATTAGTCAACTCCAAAAAAAAAAAAAAAAAAAAAACAGCAGTAATTTTAAGGGAAGAATTTTATCCTCTAGTTGCACCTACAGCTAAAAATTGGGTCGTCAAAGATATGATAAAAGTCTCTTTTCCTAGCTGATCTTTTATCAAGTTCAGGTTCCTCCAAACGTTCTAACGTGTATTTGCTCAGACCAAAGATGTACACTTACATCTGTCAAACTTCAGTGCTGCTCTGTTGGAAGCTTCCGTTTCTGTTAAGGAGAATTGCTCACTGAAATGTACATACTAGAGTGAGGTGTGTGTGTGTGTGTGTGTGTGTGTGTGTCTCTCAAAGCTCGCCCACTTTCATTACTCTCTGCTTTTAGACAGCCTTCTTTCAAAGGGGTCAAAAAGCATTTTGAAGCTCCTGTACAAGATAATCAGAGAGCCTGCATGAAGAGAAAAAGTAGTAGAAAAAACAAAGAAACTTTAGAGAGAGAAAGAAAGACAGAAAGGAACAATAAAGAACATTAAAATCCATAAATGATTGGATGGATGGTAGGAAAAGAAAGAAAAAGAAAAAAAAGAAAAAGAAAGGGAAAGTAAAGGAAAAATAAAACAAGAAAAGAGGAAATAAAAAGGAAAATGAAAAGAAAAAATAAAGAACAAGACTTTTTTTTTTTGTTGCTGAACGGCAGAAATGGTGTTAATTGTGATGTGGCCTCCGATCCCTCAGAGGAGACTTTGGGGAAATGGAACGCATGAGAGAGAGAGGCACCTTAATATGAAACGGAAGAGCAGAAGCTCTGCACAAAATCTCCATGGACTTTACACCGTTTTTTGTGTGTGTGTGTGTGTGTGTGTACTAAGCCAGTGTTAAAGCACACCAACAGATCCTACGACAAACATGTTAGTGATGCCTGTACATGAGCTGACCAATGGGCTTTTATTTACATAGAGCCTCCACTGACTAAGGTTTAGGCCTGGGGGGGGGTGGGGGAGAGAGAAACCTCACTGCCTCTGAGAATGTGCCTTAATTGAGTACAAACAGAATGCGTCCACTAATTAACGTTAATCAATTTACTGCAAAGAGCCATTATGGCTCACATCTATGGGAAACACACTCAAACAAGCTTGCTGAAAGCAGAAAGCATAATCATACTCTTTTAGCCTGGACTGCCAAAACAACAAGCATGTTGGAAGAACATCAGCAAAGTTTTTTACAGCGTTCTGCAGAATGCTGACAAAATCCGTGCTGGATCCATTCATCCCAACAAGAAGACATGCCAATATGAAATTTTCAAGTCATAATAATTGCCTAGCCTTTTATCACGATTTTATTCTCCTTCATCTACTTGAGAAGCTACTTTTTAGGGTTTTCACACTCGAGTCTGCAACCAGGACACATTCTGGGCTCACTCGGTGGCAGGGATCATAATCACAGGTTTGTTTTTATACAGAGGAGTATAGAAGAATTGGTTCTGACTGTGGATCGGTTGCACAATTCTAATATGCATGTTTGCCAAATGGTAGGTCCTACGTTTATCCTTTTCCTCTTTTATCAAGTGAAGAAGAGCATGGCTTTTTGGCTGTATGACACATCATCTTGTAGGAATACCTACAGATAAGGAAGTGCTCCAACACTTTAGCCATGCAATGCTATGAAACGTTGAGTTTATGCATCAATAAGGTTCCATCAAAAAAAAAAGGGTGAAAACAACTACAGGAGTTAGCTCCTGAGCTAAAAAAAAAACCGAGATAAACAACATAATATAACCAGCTAATGCTAAAAAGGCTTATATGCAATGCCTTCCAGTATGCAAACCAATATATGTACAGTATATGAAGTACTTGTTCATCAGACAGAGAAGTAAATATTGGTGCCTGAATCAGAGTATTATGGTGTAGCTCATGCCTAACAGTGTCAGTTTATTTTCCGCCTAATGTCACAGTGACAGCCGGATTAGAACGTGACAGATAAAAATACAATTTGCATCCAATTCCCCAGTCTATTATTTTATCTCCAGGAGTAGCTTTTCCTTGAGGAAAGCTTGCGCAATATCACCTGATCTGCGCTTATTTTTTCAGGAATAAAAGAAAAGCCTTTTTCATCAAATAGTGCTGATAACGTCAAACGCCAACAAAAGCCTAGAAGGCGTATTTCAGTGTTGGCGCTGAGAGTAAGACCTTAAACAGCTACAAAGTGGGAACACAAAGGCATACACACCTATATACCCCAACATGTGGCACATGCTCAACGTTAAGGATCAGAAAAGTCCCTCCGGCTGCCATTTTGAAATTATTATTCCATCTCATGACTAAAAGTTGGCACGTGATTCAAAGTTTACGTGCAAGATAGCAGGTGGAGCCATGAACGCTAGTCTTTCTGTGGCCCCCACAATGCAAAATAATACATGAAAATTAATAATCTGATCTGTCTAATCAGCTATTCTACTGTGTTGTTTACTGTAGAGCTTTACAAGCCAGCTCTTTCCACAGAACCATCCTCGGAGACCAGCCTCGGAAAACCGATCTCCAGAGATTTTGGCTTGAGGTTGAATGTTTTTGTCTCTTAAGAATGGGATGGCTACAGGCAGTTATCATATAGGCAGACAGATATCAGTGCTGCTTTGTTGAAGTAAAGCTGATCCAAAAGCTCCACATGACATCATGGATCTCAGCATCACCTTTGTTCTGGTTTTATGTTCAAGTTGTTGTTTAAGGCAACAAGACATGATGGGATAGAAAACAAAAAACGAAATTGCCACACTTGAAAACAGAAATGAAAGGTCTCTCTGAGTTGGTCTGAGAGGTGGCAGGCAGCCTCCACTTCCTCGGCCCTCCGACATACGGGGATGCGTCTGAACAGAAGTGTGATCGCGGCCATCTCAGCAAAATAAGCAGTGTGATCCAAATCGAAGGGCCTAATAGGTTTTATAGATCAACTCCATAGATTTTTCCCCTTCCCCTCTCGGTCTCTATTCGTTTCCTGACTTAAGTTTAACTCAGCTCAATTAAATCAACCCTGGCAGCCCCAGAGTTCAGTGAGAGCACTATCAGTCATCAGTCATATGTAGAAAAAGGCTCTTCATGCGGGTGACCTTGCAGACCGACCCCCACCTACCCCCCCCTGTGGACAGAAACAGGCCCTGGTTAGACCTCCTTTTCATCAGAGTGGCCCAGTCAATACTCAAAGGGAGTTTTCCTGTGCTTTCCCCACGACCGGGGGATTTCAAGGTGACAAGAAAACTTTCAGCTGCGGTGAGTTTCAGAAGGTCTGATTGCCGCTGTGACTCAATTAACCCCCTGCCAGAATCCGAGAGAGATGGTGCCCGTCAGATTCGGCGAAAAAAAAAAAAAAACTCAGGGAGACGAAAACGCATCTTATCAACTAATTGGAAAAACAAGTAGTTTCTGTAATGGCGAGCAATGGGGTGTCGTCGTAAGGCTTCCGTGTAATGAAATAGCATGTGAACCATGGGTTGGATTTGAAATTGCACATTCTTTGCAGCTCAGGAGCACAGTGGTTAAGTAAAACCATATGGCACATTTTAAATCTGCCCAGTGCCACTCATTGACGAGGTGTCATCGAGGAGCGGACTCTAAAACCACCGGGGCTAACAGGCAGCTCACCGCACACTGTAACCACAAACCACAGGCCATGAGTCATCGGGCTAAACGCTGTCATCATCTCGCCACTTCACACTGATTTTCAGATACTACTGCACTCAGGCCACTTGGTTCCACCTTTTTTGAAAGCACTATATTTTGCATTTCTTTCTTCACATTTCGTACTGCACAGTGACACTTAACAGGAAGGAGGCTTTTGTACACCCTATCATTTCTCCTCTCAGAGATTCGTTCAATTTTCAGAGTTATGAAAGGTAAGGTGAGTTTCGCCAGCCACCCACAAAAACATAAGTAGCTTTATCTAGACAAATCATCTCTAGTCTCTGTCACGTCAAACCTGTACCAGTCAGAAAGCTCCAGTTGAGTTGGGACTGTCAGTTTGAGGTCGTTTCCCTGATCAAACGATGTTTGGTCACTTATATTAGCTATGTTCGACACCACAGGTTTTCCCCTTGCTTCCTCCCCCACCCACTTGCCCTTTGGTGCACCATCAACACCGAGTACCGAGGAAGGAACAAAAACGCAAAATGTGCATGGGTGCAAAACTACATGCAAGATATTCTAATCTTCACCTAGCAATCCCACACACACAAGCCCAGCTTAAAGCTAAAAGTGAAACTGACAAGCAATGGCAATGCTAAACAGGTACGTGACCTGATCCAAGCTAAGCAATTCTCTAGACTAATCTTCACTTCATCCCAGAGGAGTGTTCTTGATCATGGCTCTGCTGATCTTCATGGGTGCTTACACTAACACACAACCAAAAAAAAAAAAATCTATATTTCATGAGTTATGGTAAACAGGCATGAGCTACAGAAGACACAGAGCTCAAAGCAGCCACAATGGAGCAGTGAATAATTACATTCCCGCACAACATTTAATGGATTGAAAGCTTGCCTGTCTGAAGAAAAGCAAGCAATAAGCAAGCATGCAGGGTATAAACAGAATAAACAGCCATGAGTAGTGGCACAAGAAAAGAACAGCAGTGTTCCTTCCATTCTTCATGCACTCTTTGTATATTGCTGGAAATCACAGTCCTTAATAAAAGTAAGCAGGGTTTTTTTTTTTCCTCAGCTACAATTGATTCACATATTTCAAAGAGGCACAGTCAGAGGCTTTGATCAGCTGGGATCAGTCGCAGAAGAGGAGAAGTGAGTGTCAACTGTAATCTACCTAGACACTTCTCCTCTCTCTGTCTCTCATCTACACATACTTGGCCACCGTCCTCATCACGGCATCTGCTTGCTTTGGCTCAGATACCATGGCTTAGAGGTCTTGTTCCTTTTGACCAGGGGGATTCAACTAAATTTTGGGAAGGTCTTGCTACATAAAACTCTTCAGCAGTGTTGTAGTACTTGAGACCGGTCTCAAGACCACTTTTTGAAGGTCTCTGTCTCGTCTCGGAATCAACCGCATTTTTACTCGGCCTTGTCTTGGTCTCAGACATAGAGGACTCGGGATTTCATTTCAAGACCAGTCAAGACCACAACTGCAGGGATTTCACTAAATTACCTGTGCATTGTCTGATTTATTTGTCAACATCGTTACTCTGATTGGATATAACATTTCCTGCTTCAAATGCAACCACTAACATGATTCATTGCCAATTTGAAATTTTTCTCTCTGTTAATATCCGTCACCCCTCCCCCTTCACAGCCACTGGTCTGGTTCTGGTCCTGACTCGGTCTCGGCCCTGCCTTGGTCATGACTTGATCTCAACCCCTCAAAGTCTTGGTCTCGATACAGTTTGGTCTTGGTCATGACTTGGTCTCGGTTTATGTGGTCTTGACTACAACATTACTCTTCAGATAAGCAACTAACATGACTGAAGAGTGATCTTTAACTTTACAGTTCCTTAACCATTATTTATCAAGTCATGGCTACAGATAAGATGATTCTAAGTGGAATTCTAAATGTGAAGATTATTTCACATTACCACTTAAATTCTGTTTATCATCGACCTTTTCTAACAAGCCATGTCGTCAGTTCAATAAGCAGAACAGAGAAGGTAAAATAAAAACATTTTCTTTCTCAGTGAGCTGCCTTCAGGTCAATAATCTACATAAATGCTTGTGATTTGTTACAACAAGCCACAACAGAGGATCTGCTACAGACGCACTGATGTTTCAAAATTTAAAAAAAATTAAAAAAAAGACACTGAATTACAGGCTGTCCCCCCCGCCAACGTTAATCAGTTCTGCTACAGTATTTTTCATTTCGATCTGCTGACATACTTTTGCTGGTTCTGCATCCACATTGACGACCCCTTCTTGCACTGAAACAGAAAGATTAGCTACACACCTGGCCGGCACAACACCAATGTGCACCATAGGTGAAAATCCTCTCTGAGCTTCTGGGAAATCTTTACAGTTCTATTAAGTTGCATTAAGATGTCTGCAAACCTGACTGAGCTCTTAACCAATATCCCAGCAAATCTCGAGGTCTAATTGCAGCAGCTCGGCACCTAATACCCAAAGGATTGGGCTGAAGATCTTTTTCAACCATGAAAAACGTGCTTGCCTCCTTTTTATTCTTCTTTTTCCTCAAGGCTTTAGCCGGTCAATGCTGCCACCTGAGCCGTGAAAACAAAACAAAAAGCACCAAGATTCACCCTGCTCTTTCTGAACTCCAACCCCCACAATCCGTTGCTCTTCCCATACAGGCTGATGACAGAAGCGGACTGCTGCTTGTTTTGTAAGGTTTGGCAGGCCATGACCAGGATTACTCAAAAACCGGCGTCGGGTCCAATGATGGATTCCTAATCTCCATTAGAAGGCTGCGTCTGGGCGCGAGCAGTAATTGCTTTTCCTGGTGAGGTAAGAGCATTAGGAGAATAAATAGTGTGCTCCGGTTGTAGTCAGTGGCCGTGGACGCCGATTAAGCCTTTTAATAAGATGAGCAATCTGGTGATAAAAATCAATTAGCCCGTCTCTTGAAGGGGGGCCTCACAAGAGGGCTCAACTGCTGTGGATTTACGTGGCATTGCACTCACACTTGCTCTAAAAGCAACTTGCCCAACTGTGTAGCTCTGGAGTGGTGTAAACAAAAATTGATCAGTAAATAAAAGAACCTACTTGATTTTCCTTGGGGAAAAAATGAACCAACACCACTAAAAAAAAAAAAAAAAAAGAAAGAAAAGAAAAATCCCCAAGGACAATGAGTTCACCTGAAAGCTCACTAATAGACAAAAAGACTAGCACAGGTGTAATTCTTGTCTACAGAGTCTTTAATCAAGCCTTGCCCAGTCACAGCTTCGTGGCATTTTGCTCGTGTGTGTGTGTGTGTGTGTGTGTGTGTGTGCGTGCGAGACTCTGGTTTCGTCACCTCTCTTCACGCCTACAGGAGGAGGCTGCTGAGCGTCTGCTGAGTTCCGCCTGTCCAGCTTTAACAGCAGATTGAGAAAGAATCTGCTTGATTGAAACCCCCGCGTGCATCCAATCAAACTTCGCTGCTGGACCTTCTTCATCAGAGCAGCAGAGGCAACAGAAGAGCATCATGGGAGCTGATGCACTGTGCCCTGTGAGCATCCAGGCACTCGCTACAGCACTGAGATGCTAAGTTGTGGTGAATACATCGATCAATCTATCAATCAATGGATGAATTAAAAAAAACAAACAAAAAAAACCCAGAATGACCCAACTCAACAGCCCAGCCCATTAAACCAAAAACTGAATGTAACAATGACGGTCCTTAAAAGGGCGAGCATGGGTCAATGAGCAGCAGACTCAGAAAAGTGCAGTGGTGAGGTGACAGGGGCACTGAGAGAAGGAGGCTCTGTGGGTGAGGAGGATAAATTAATTAGTGCAGAAGCTGAAAAAATAAACGTTAGTGCGATGTAGAGATCACGCTGGGAAAAATACATTTCCCGCTGCGATCCATGCCCTTTATTGATCGCCACTAAATGCTCCAGCTGGCATGCCATGAAATATTCATACATCAATTCTGACAGCTGTTTTTGGGAACTCTCCTAAGCAGTGCTACTCCATTATGGGACACTAAAACTCAATTTTAAAAAAACCCCAAAGAGCCATAAATGAACAGAGCATTCACTCAGGGTCGCAGTGTTCTGGCTGAAAGGAGTCCAGGGGTTCCCTGAGAAGAGAGGGGAACTGGAAAGACGGAAAGAGAGAGGGAGGGGTGGGTGATGCCTTTGCTTGGCAATCCGAGTTTTCTGGTTATGAAAGGACATTTGGTTCAGAATTATGTGCCTTGGACATGGGATTTGGGAATATCGTGCTGCATTAAACAATACTTCATGCTGTAGAGTGAATTTCTCACCACAGATTCTAGTTTCTCTGAGCACTGCTTGGCCATCAAATTACAAGTATCCCTCGCTGCAGACCGTCCAGGGGGGTGGAGACAACTCGGTGTGTTTCAGGCTGGTTTTTTGCAAAGCGTCTCCTGGGTTATGGTTAGAGAAGGAGGTGAGTCAGGTCCAGGTCATCCTCTTGATTTTGGATCTGATGCAATGTACTATTAAACTAGAGACTTATGAGCTCATCAAGATTACACGACAGCGACTGTCTAAAGAGTGACCTCAGACCTGTGCACTCACATCCAGTCATGTCCAGTACTGGCGTTTGACCAGAAGAAACTGAACGTCGAACAACACAACACAGAGCTGACAAAGATGACACGCTTACATCTCCACCACACAGCATCACACGAGGTCACTGTCATGATGGAATGGAGATGGAGAGATAAATATTAGGATAAACCCAGCAATTAAAGGCAGGGGATATTAGTATTTGCATAATGTTGCAATTATATTTCCCCCATGTCTATCAGACATGGTAATCACTTGTCTCCAGCAGTTTAATTACAGCTCTGTGATGACTACTTAATGTGATTAGATGTTATACCTTATTGTTGCTAGCGGCATATTTCATCAATTATATTAAAGACTTCACATCTTTGCCAGGACACAGGCACATGACATGAAATGCAGAGGACTCTTAAGACGCACTCATGTGAAGACTTCACTGTGTGAATTAAATAATCTATACGACTTCCACGTTCACAGAAGTGTGCAGCAGAAAGAAGAAGAAAAGAAAAAAACAAACAAAAAAAAAAAAAAACAAAAAAAAACACACACCACATGGGCTTCTTTTGCATAATTGTGGCAGCAGAAGTGTATCGCTTTGATTGAACTGCAGCTTCGTAATTGTGGTGTAAACAGTCAGCTGTCACTGCCACTCCAGATCTTCCTCACTTTCTGTTCAGCTTGTTTAGCTATTTATTCTTTTCCCCCGATTCAGAACACAGGCATGCAGACCGTAGTGTGATTGAAATAATTACAGGTTGTGTGTTACCTGTGTTGACTCTGAATCTCCTCCATCACTCTCCATGTGTCTCTACCCATCAAACCTTTTTCACAGCCGTTTGCTCATCAGCAGTGCAGGGAGCCGAACACACCTCTCTGTTTTTCTTTTCCTGACTCTCACCATTTCCATCTTTTCACTTAGCAGCCTGTCATTTAATAAAAACTCACTCTCCTGTTTATGCAACAAGGTCTGCTGTTGCATTAGCGATGATCAAATTTAGCTGTGGAAAAACTGACGAAAATCAGAACAGCCAGACAGGGTAGGTGTCTTTCAAGTCAGGCCAGAACACTTGGATGTCATTTAATACATTTTTACAAACATTGAACATAAAGCAAAACGCCAGATTTGTAGCTGACACTCAGCAGGTTTGGTGATTCGCCAGCTTTTGTATGCTAATGTGCCCTACGCATGGTCCTAGGTTCGGTCCACATGGCTAACAAAGGTAACAGGAAATGTCAGAAAAGATCTCGTCGGAATAGTCCACGTGCCTTGGCCCCCCATTTCTCTAATGTCTATTTATCTAGCGATTAATAAACGTAATTGAATGGAAACCATGTTGAATAATGAATATCACACCAGTCTCAAGGGATTTCAGAGGCTGATGAGGAGAAAATAGAACAGGCCTAACAACGGGTGCGGTAAAGTTTAAAGTGTGAAATGACACATGCCATTTGCACATAGGTCATTGGCGCAATTTCTAGAAATGTCAGCGAACATCTGGAAGTCCTTCAGCGTGGCCAGTGTCTCAGTGGCAGGCTCTGCTGTTCACACTGCTCAGTGGGAGAGCGTCAGGCTTACTGTTCGTTAACTTCCCTGGCAAAAAGGTCGAGGTATCTTGTTCCTGAAGGAGAGTGGTTTATTAAAGTCCGCGAGAAGGCGCTGGCAGGTCGCCATCGCTCCCTCGCTCACGCACGGCTCCAACAGCGGTGTAAACTGTTCCTAAGTGTCGATTTGGGTTAGCCATTACTGACAGAACAGTGGTAAATCCTGCTTCATCACCGTCCGAAAGAGTCCACCGCTTTCTCAGACACCCACACACAAGGTTCTGGTCTGGAGAAACATTCTGGCCGAGCAGCTAGAAGACCGAACGAGGTGGTGGAAAAATAAGAATAGACAGAGAATGAGACAATTTCTCCTACACTTTCACAAACTGAGCTTTCAACTTTTTTCCTGCCGTTAAGTTTTAAGGGCCAGTGAGCGTGTGGCTCTGCCTGCCTGGACATGCCACAAAGAAAACTACAGATATTACAGGAAATTAATATGGCCTCCTGTAAGGTGTATTTGGGGGTGTAGGGGAGCGAGTATAATTCCTTCCTATGATTCTTTGCTTGCTGTGGAAGAAATGAGAAAGAGGCCTGAGAAGAAATGGAAGCAGGGAAGAGGAAGAGGCAGATACACTGTCTGAAACTCAATGCTTCCAGACCATTAAAAATCGAATACAAGAGGCCAGCCTTTACGCCATTCAAAAGAACTCCTTTATGTCACTTTCTTCCTGCTGCTTTGGAGTGTGAGTGTGTGTCCTTCTGTGTGTGTGTGTGGGCATAAAGTAAACACCGCTGCGCGACACCGTTTGCAGCATTACAGCCACTCAGGACAATTATGAGCGGTCACTATGGTTACTCAGGAGCACCTTGGAGCGCTGAGGGTGTTCGTGAAGGAGCTGGAGTCAGACAGACATGCACCTTAGAAGAACTCTGACCAGCCCACCAACTCACCACTTTCCCACACAGACAGGTTTTGAACCAACATTTTACCCTCAATACCGATAAAACCAAGCTAGCCTTACTGGAATTTGTCTAGATCATTAATACTTGGGTAGAAAAAATTCTTTACCTCATCCAAATCAGAATGAAATTGATACATTTGGTATGGTTTTGTTTTATATTTGGTCTGATTTGGGTCCACAATCGGCACCAGTAAGCATAAAACATTTACTAAGGGGCATGTGGGAATATGGGACTTCATAGTCGGATTGTACACACACATTATTTGGTCGTTCTTACGTCCAAATGATGGCAAAAATTTTCTGTTGCAAGCACACAAAGCAATCTTATTTGTTGTATCCAGCATTTCTTATTTGTTTACAGAATACATTGTACTTTAGGCACAAATCAGGCACCAATAAATAACACCATGTTACGCGATGTGGCAGCGGGGGCGTGGTCAGGTGCCGGCTGTGAAAGGATGGAGGAGTTGTGGAGAATGAGCGGGTAATGAATGATGGTCTACATCTGTATGTGTTTTTTGTGATTGTTTCCTCAGTGGGCTTCTAGAGACAGACAGAGCTGATTGTATATGCCCTGTCCTGGGCAGAGCTGTGAGTCAAACAGTGGGACAGTGAGTTAAATTTTTTTTTTTCCCCCCTGTGTGCGCACTTAAAAGTGCTGAGCTGAAAAACACCCATTAATAAAAAGAACAGCTCCGGTCTTTCCATCTCCTGCTTCCTCATTCCCCACCCCATCGACCAGAGGTATCATTAAGCCAACACATTCTGCATGAACAACTAAGTTTCCTTGTCTTTTAAATAAAAAAAAAAAAATGTAGTAAACTACAGCTATAAACAATTCCATCACCATAATGGCATGGAGGTCAGGCTGTAATAGTAAGTTTACACAAAATACTGCCCTTTTATAACAATGCACAATAAAGCGTCCATATCGCTCTACAGTGATTTCTGCAGTAGGTTAATTAGTGCCAGTACTGTAAACTTCTAGGTCCACACTGTTTTTTGAAATCTGGTACCTTAGTACTATTTTGCACCAAGCCTTAACCAGCATTCCTCCCATCAGGAAGATCCTCACATCTGTCTGCAGTAAATTCACTACACTTTCACGATTCAATTTCACACGCCTGCTGTTCAGTTCAGCGCAGTGCAGTGCAATACGACAACTAATCCACCCTCAAACATAGTACACACTCTTAAAACTGTAATAACCCTCTACACTGCGCATCTGTGCGAGTCTCCAGCAGCATTTGTCTTGGAGAACATTGGTAATCCCTTTTAAGTGTTGCAAGCACTCCAGCATGGAAATAAGATGCTTCCTTTCTTTACTGAGCCAAATGCAAGGAGCTGCTCTCCTGCTTGTGTGATCAGCCTGTTGGAAGCTTCCTTAAATCACACAAAAATACAAAATGTGGTTCTTGTTCAAAAGGTAGGCACGGTTTCGTATGACTCGATCCCACAGACACATAGAACACTGGGTGAATGCTGACACTGAAGTGTTAGGCGGGCATTATAATTAATTTAAATATCCATATCCAAGATGGCTGCCATGTACATGTATCCTGTAATTGCTCAGCATGCTGGTTGTGCACGTTTTCAGAAATTAACTATATTGCATTTTAACCCATTTTCTACCAATTTGGTTATTTGCCAATACCCACCAGCTAGCTAGCCCTCCCCATCACACAACCAGGAAGGTGAAGGACAACATGTTCGTCCTCCAAGACACATGAACCTGGGAGCCCAAGAGAGCATGACTGGCTGTGCTTACTCTTTGGAAGAGATTGCATTCATCTTTCCCCCATTAATCAAAGTGACACTAGCCAATCACGGATGTCCTGTGAGCTTGTGCATACAGGTAGAGGATAATTAGCCTTTTCCTCCAAACGTGTTCAGCTGTGATGTAGCAGCAGATCAAAAAGATGCAACGGCAGAGCTGCATGTCTGGGAGGAGCCATGCATACAAACACAATTACATTTTCTTTTATTAAAACCTGTGTGTACCTGTATATCCTGGTTTCCTTGTATTTATTAGTCTCAAGACTCCACATTCACCCACCTCTCCAATGACTGGTAGCTACCAAGCCAAACTGGCAAAATTACTAAATTGACACAGGGGAAAAAAAGAAGCCCCACAATCCACAAAAGGTGCGCAGGCAAGTATACACATATGCATAGCTATGGCCTTAGGGACGTGGAGAGTAAAAAGACTAAATCCAGTCTTTCTGTGATAGCACTCAGTGCTACAAATAAGGTGTCAACACCCACTGAGCTGCCGCCGATACGATTATTGTGTGTGGGAGCGTTCACTTCCAGCGCCAGCGCTCGCAAATAACACATAAAAGACAAACTGCATACACACAACTCTGTGCTTTACAGGAAGTGCCATGCTCCTTCTTTTGCACACACACACTTCCTTCCGTCTGAATTGTGCTCATCCGAGACCCAGCAGGAAACAAACGCAATGTCTATATGAATATATGAATAACTGAAAACCACAGTGGCACTGGTGAAGATTCCTCTGTGTGTGTGTGTGTGTGTGTGTGTGTGCATCCTGACACATGCCCAGATGGTGGGCAGCAGGGGTCTCCATCCCCCACCCCGTCCCTGTGGGGGTCACCGGAGAGGCACCATTAGACCCCGACGCCTCAACGAGGCACACTTACACACACACACACACACACATACACACACACACACACACACACACACACTCATCCAGGGCCAAGCAAAGTGGGAGAAGTGACATCATCAGAGCGCAGCAGTGAGCACCCAGTGAGTACGTGTTGGAACAGATGGCAGGAGGAGAGCAGGGCTTTCCACCTCGGGGAGCGGAGGAGGAGATCAGCACAAACGCGCACACACACTCAGGGGGGCCAGAGACAGAGTGTTTATATATTGATTTTCTAAAGAAAGGCGAAGTAGCTAATCCAAACTGGTGGTCCATCCCTGAGGCCCTGCACTACAATGTGTCATATCTATAAAAGTATGCTGATCAAATTATTAGCATACAATTCCTGAAAAACAAGGTTAAATACATGTTTTATACATCACACTTATTAGTGTGAACACAGTAAGGTTTTAGTCACAGGGTAACATTTTGACCTTGACCCATTATCAAGATATTTCAAATTCAAGTTCAGACCTTGCTCTCTGGGTGGGAACTTGTTTCTTGCTTTGCCTGACAGATAGTGCAGTGGTTTTCAAAGTGACAACCCCCCAACAACCCCCAGTGATCTTGGATTTTTTTTTTTTAATTATTACCTTGTTTGAATTCTTAACACTTAACTTTATCAAAGTTCATATATACAGCTCTGGAAAAAATTAAGAGACCACTTCAGTTTTTCCTTAAATCAGCATCTCTATGTATGGCAGCCATTTCATTCCAGTGTCTGTGCTGGA
>JAOTRR010000010.1:16135608-16146366 GCA_028570945.1 Gogo arcuatus | reverse complement strand
AGAGAGAGAGAGAGAGAGAGAGAGAGAGAGAGAGAGAGAGAGAGAGAGAATGATGCATATTGTGTATCATATTGGAGAACTGCCTTGGAAAGTCACGATATGATATGTCATATCGCCCACCCCTATATAAAAGACAAGTGCATCATCCAAGCAACAAGGAAATGTACAATTTAGTCCCCCACTTTTTTTTCTTCTTTTTTTTTTTTTTTTTTTTGAGTGTGAGAGGAAAAAAATAATTAAATTCCAAACAGAATAGAGGCAAAGGATAATGACAAAGGATATAGCAAGTAAAAAGGTTATATAGTATCCTGAGGGACAAAGAGAACTTTGAGAAAAGCAAGCATTAGAGAACAGGAACTTTAGACCGAAGAAAAAGCTGACGTTTTGTTTGGAGTGAAATGTTCCCGCCTGCTGAGAGAGATGGACTTCCAACACCTTCAGCTCCAATATAAATGTTAATAGAGTTCAGGCAGGGAAAACTAGGTGTAAACAAACAAAATGTGCCAGTGCATGTGACAGGCCCACGGGAGGCCACAGCTCTTCAACAAGACAAGGAGAACAGCCAAGGAAGGGGACGACGGAGGAATCGGTCCTAGTGATGATGGCTCAACTGTACTCCCAAAGGTGAATCTGTTCATGCCATCACTCTCTCACTTTCCATTCCTCCATTCTTTCTTGTTTGTGTCTGTAGAACGATAGTGAATGCCCTTGCTAAGTCAAGCTGATGACCTAGCACTAAAATAACTGGAATAAAACCTTGGTGAGTGGGGGGAAAAAACAAGGTGAAAATATTAAGGAACATATTATTCCCATCTGCTGATGAGATAGCTTTAACCTAGAAGAAGAATTCTGTATTTTTACATAGACCCTATCCGGATGGACAGACAGACAGAGCAGCAGACAGAGTCTCATTCTTCACCTACTAACGCCACAGGAGGACAAAACAAATGAGGCGGTGGCATCTGTGAGCGATGGAAAACTGCAGAACAAACATTTACAGTGCAAGAGGCAGCAGGAACTCTCTGTCCTGACTTGTTCAAAGGTTTGGCAACCTTCAGACCAAATAGACATCAGAGCTGCAGCCTCCAGTGGGCCCAGCTCCTGTATAAAGAGTGAGCTATGCTTGTTTAAATCAACTGTAATTTAAGGATTTAAATAAAGACCAAATTCTTCCTGTTGCACCCAAAGAAGCAGGAAAGGGGTGTGGGGTGTGGCAATGGGGAGTCAGAGATCCCTCCAACCCATCCATTCATTATTGCCATCCTACCACTGTGGAGCTCCGGAGCACGGATTTGCGGGTGGATTTGCGACACTCGGTGGGGTGAGCAGCTGTGGCAGAGAGCAGCGGCTGCCTGGTCTAGCTCCAGAGAGATTTTTTTTTCATTGATGGCTATGATTAATGAGGCAGTGCTGTAGGTTGGCGCTCCTCTGGATATCCGCCTTTCCTTTGCCACAGCTGCGCAAACCTCCAGACCTTCAACCACAGATCCAGAGCCTGGCTTTAATCAGCGGGCGCATGGCACCACCTGCACATCTCAATAAGCATGCCATGTTTACGGCGGCTCCACACCCGGGGTATGTGTGGACACCACTGTGGGTGACGCCAATGTCTTGATACAGTCAAGTACAACTTATAAAGGGCTTATGCGAGAGCCCGTTAGTCCAAGCATTGCTTTTCACCTTAGTGTAGTTTAGCAGAAGACAGGGTGGCTCGCAGTCATCTGAACTTCCTGTTTAAAGTCTGAGAAAGCCCAGGGCAGCACTCATGCTTTTAGGACTAATTTCAAGTCGTTGCATATACAATGCTCCTGTTTTGCACATTATGGCCTGGGAAGACAAGATGATCTCATCAGTACGGACTCCCCTTCTCTCAGTTCTCAAATCCTTCATCTCTCCCCCCCGCCCCGAACCTGAGAGCCAAGGCCTCATGCTGATTCAAGAGCGCTAAAACCGTCTGCTGCACACTTGCCATTGAGAATCAGCTGTGGCTAATCTTATCCACCGGCTTTGTGCGTCACTTGCTCCTCCAAGCAAAATGAGGGCAGGAGGGAGATACGGCATTACAAGCGTTTACATGTGCAGAAGCTTTTTCTCCACCTCCTCAGTGCTACCTGTAAACATGTATCCAGAGACCACATTTGCCTAAATGGATGATTTTGATAACGTGAAAAGGTGTGAGCTCAAGACAGAGTGTTGGATTCTTCCCTGAAGTGTTAAACCTTCGGATTTGTCTATGCAGTTACCAAGGCCTAATTATGGCCTTCTTTGCTGCTTCCTGAAGTACACCCTTGCTTAGAGGCCTACAATGTCCTCTAAACACACCAGGAAAGACCAGAACAAAGACTAACAATACGTCTTACTCTGTAACTAAACGGCAAACAAGACAAACTTTTGGAGCTTACAGCTAGGCATCATCTCTTGTTAGCTAATGGTGGTATAATACTTTATCATCATCATAACTGGGGCTTGTGTCCATTTCTCCCTCTCAACCTCCCTTCTTCCACTGCACATTGGTGCAGTACTTTCCATGATGCTCTGAAACATTGCAACGTTGTCCTTTTTAATGGCGTGAAAAGTCATTTGGTGCCAAAAATTATTTTAAATGTAGCAAGATTGTTTCCTTCTTCTCCCCTCCCTACTTACAGTATCTTCAGGTGAAAGACAAGTGAAGAGGCAGAGAGCTCTGGGACTGCTGCCCAGAGAGTCAGCCAAGGGGGGGGTGAAAAGACAGACAGCGAGTAGAGATTGTGAGATGTGTGCATTTCACTCACCCCCTCTAGTCAGTTAAGAGACAGAAGAACCAACCGGCTCCACTCTTTGCATAATCAAGTAATACATGAACCACTGATATTTCCACAGAACCTTCTCTCCCCATTCCTGTCCTGACCTCCATGGTCGCTCGAGCGCCAGACACCACCATCTTGTGATCCTTCACAACACTTCAGACTTGACATTCATGCTCCTTACACCGTGGCACTCCATCTCCTTGAGCAACCAACTCTGAAATAGACCGCCACCTCCTGCCACCTTCTTCTGTTCACAGTGCCCTCACACTGCTGCTGTTACACGGCACTGAAAAACCCGTTGACAGACACACACACACACACACACACACATCTTCACACCCAGCTACACACACTGCCCATCTTCCACTTGTCACTCATGCCCCGAGAGGCATAGATGGTCCTCACCTCCTGTCAATCAAAATCTTTACAGCCTGTAGGACGAGGTTGTGACCCACAACAGTAAGGAAATGTACACTGTCTCACATTTCACACCACATAGGTGACTCACATACAGGTGTTCTGCAATAGGAACAAAGTTCGGAGTGTTGGATGTGTGTTTGAGGATAAACCGGCTCTCCATGTGCTGCACTTGAACACCAAAATAAAAAATAAAAAAAATAAAAAAATTTCAGTTCCACTCTCATTTTCCTTATATAGCCTAATCTCTTGTTCTCTAAAAAAAGGCCTGCTGTCGAGTCTTCCCCGCTGCAGTGGGGTTATTTTGAGCTGATCGCCAGAGCTCGCCATTGTCCGTAGTTGGAAAAAGACAAGGAGGGTTAACAGCCTGCGGCCTCTGTCACCAAACCGACATCTAGCAATGACAACCCAGCAGAAACCCTGCGCACCAACAATTCTCATCACGAAAAGGGTTATGTCAGAGTCGGATTCAGAAGAACTCCTGACACCGGAACTGCTTGGAATGCCGGACGGCAGCATTGGTGGTCTGGAAGGGTTGATCGGGGCTGTGCTAAGGTCAAAAAAGACTGGGTGGTGAGAACTCTGCATGCCGTCCTCCTCCTTTCTGTCTTGCACAAAAACCCAGACGTCAAACGCAAGATATTCTTGTGGGATACTCGTTTCGCTATCTAACAGAAAAAAAACCCCTCAAATTAATCATCCAAATAAAACGGTCATGGAGGGCTCTGTGTTGACATTAGGCTTTCAGAAAAACCGAATTGCACATCATTTTTGCAGCAAGATTCTGTAACACAAATCACGAAGGTTAAGCCTAGAAACCCTGTGGAGGAATCTTTCGATATGATTACAAAGATGCATAATGTTACTGTATTTTGTGAAAACTTAGATTTTGCATGCCACTTCATTCGGGTTGAGTGCCTGACCTTTGAGTATGAAACCAAAAAAATAAAAATCCCCCCCCACAAAAAAAAAAAAAAACCCTGAGGGTAGAGCACAAGTTCCACCATTTTTCCACCTGATTGGTTTCTTTTTGTTTTCATCATTCAGGACTACTACTGCTAAGTATCTAAAAGCCATGCTCCTGAATTTTAAGCGCGACTGGATCGACTGTGGTTTGGCGATGAGCAGGGAGCTTAACAGCTGTCAATTGAAATTACGGTTGCAACTGATGAGTTGGTAACAAGGTCACAATGCATGTTTGAAAAGGTAGCAAGAGTTAAATGGCTAGTTTGTACAATTATTAATATAATAATGTAATGTTATTGTGGCAGTATATAATCGTGTCGGAATGATTAAATCATTATATTATCGGACTACGCAAAGTAGACTTCACCAGCACCAAGCACCGTTTACATGAGTCAAGTCTGGCAATCTGGCAGAAAGGCAGATCATGTTTCTCACTCTTGCACCGCACACCCACACCCCTTGAAGCCTGCACGTCACTTCATAAAGTTACTGAAGGAAATGAGAGGAAGCAGGGGGGCAGTGCAGAGACAGATAAAAGCACAGTTCCCGCCATCACCGACAAAACAGACTAGCAAGCAACGTGAAGGAGGTGTAAAGCCTCACCTCCCTTCGCCAAATCTTAGAGGTGGGCTTGCCGAGTCTGCTTCCTCCCCTGCGCCCGTTAAGTGAACCATTAGTGCTGGAAGAGAGAGCTGAATACATAAGCCACAGCATCACGGCTAAATTTAGACCGTTTTTCCATGGACATCCAGCGCCGGTTACAGCAAGGCCTGAAGGACAACAGGAACTTTCCACATTGAACCTGCAGGTCAATGCGAGATCGCCACGCCATTCACATTCAGACACAGTCCTACACACGATACACACAAACAAACTAAATCCTTCAGATGGTTTAAATACATGCCCCGTAAAGCATATCATTAGTGACAGGTTTTTATATGATGGCTGAAGTCTTGTTAATGCGACTCAAAAAGCACACCGACAAGCTTGTGCCATCATTAACCCCAAGTCCTACACCTCACTCAAGCTCTTTTCTGGGATATTAAAGCCACTGTAGATATGATGGGTTTTATCATTCAAAAATAGGAAGTTGGATCATCAGGATAACAGGATTTTTTTTTAACTCCTCCATCTTCAACGTTTTCCCAGAAACCCTTTCTAATTGGCGTAGACGGTATACAGTAATAATAATTGACTGATGTAATTCCATTTACATCTGGTCCATATGCATAAAGGTAAAGCGCTCAAGTCAAACTGCACAGAGTAGTGTAACATGACACCGTCTGACTGCAGAACTTAATCCGATAAGACAGATGGTGTGATTTCATCCGGAGAGCTACACATGTGCACAGGAGTGAGTTTGGCTTTAAGGTAAACATGGTATAGAGCTACAATTTAAGCACATGGATCGACAGAGGAGATGGGAATAAAGGATGGGTGAGGAAGGGGGGGGGAAGGGGAAAAAAAAGGAAAAAAACAAACAAACAAAAAACCCACAAGACTCCAGAGAGTTTCTTTCCATTCTCCTAGAAAAGTCCCTAAACGAATGATGCAGCTAGTATATAATAGTGACACTCATCTCTCCCATGTACCCACACCACACACACACTTTTGAAGTACAGTAAAGTCAAGTGGCTGTACAGAGCCATGTGGCACAACAGGCCAAAAGGAGCTCTTCTTTAAATAATAACTTGCAGAGCCATTTAAAAAAACATTAGCCTGCCCACATGCTCAATTACCACAGCCCACTTTTGCACTTTGTCCCTGCATTGTGTCCCAGAATAGTGATTGACCTGCGTTGGAGAGAGCCGTGTCACACTAAAGCCTCTATACTATTTTCTTTAGTGCTGGCCCACGTTTATCTGCAAGAGAAAGAGAGAGAAAGAGAGAGAGCCTTCCTGCTTTACAAATCACATATCAAATACTTCTCTTTGACGAGCCTAAATGGATGTAATTACCTCCTGCCTCTTTGTTCGCTTGCTTAAAGCATCCGCTAAGCAGACGGCGGCAAACAGCACTGCACTGGCCCACAGGAAGATGAGAGGACTGCACAGTAAAGAAGAAAAACACTTCTGTGCCTGTTTAAACATGAGCACCAAGCACTGAGGCACAGGTGCGAATGCTTTAATATTCCACTCGGACAGAGTAAGCCAGGTACAAATTGGATTTAGCACATTGGCCTTCGAGGAATCAACATCATGAAACCTTGCAGCTATTTAAACAAAGGGCGACATGCCTTTTTTTCCCCCTAGAGGGAGGGGGGAGGAAAAAGAGAAAATAAAACAGCTTTCATATGTAGCTAAATGGGGATGAGTTCACAAGCCCTTGACCGAAAAAAAAAATAAACAGATAAACAGATTCGATCCCAACCTGCAGTGAGTCAGACAATGAGCTAAATATAGCAGTCACCTTCCTTCCATCGTTAGTGCTGGAAAGACTTCAGAAAATAGCTGCTGTGTGCTTGCGTGCACATGCATACGACACAAAAGAGCTGTGGAAGTTGAAAACTCAGATTAGAGGAAAAGAAAACAAAGGCTAGAACTAAAGAGATTTGTTTTAAAAAGTGTGCTTTATTTTGTTAGACAAGCCCCACTGATTCATTTCCGTCACACGACGGGGAAAGATGTAAAATAAATATATGTCTGACTTCGTGACCTGCCGGTGTTGAACGCTGACCATTAATTAGGACCGGAGTGTAGGGACTTCATTCAAGAGTGCCGCAAAAAACGTGATCTTTCGCGGTTCTTGAATTGCAGAGAGAACCACGTTGGTAACACAGAATAAGGATGTGAGGGCAAAGCAAAACAGATCCCGACCTGAACGGATTTAAATATCATGGAAGTCTAAAATCTAAATAATTAAATCGCACAAGCCTACTATTTATGTATGTAATGCTGCCTGACACACCCAATTCTTGTACATGAACCAAAACCATCAAAACCTGCCGTCATCATGTCTGTGAGGGTTGGTATAGCTTGATTAATGAAGGGTTGTCAGCATCAGATCAACAGAACTCAGTGTCTGTTAATATCCAGAGCTCTAACATTTGTATATTTTCAAATATAAAAAAAAAAAAAAAAAAAAAAAAAAAAAAAAAAAAAACCCTACCCTAAAGGCCCAATGTGGCTGTGAAACCCTTAGCCCTGGTAATTGGCCAACATTGGTAACCTGAGGCAAGGCCATTAACTGGCGCCTCTGTTTAAGCTCGACAACTCTTACAGACAGCCAGTGCTGGTCAACAAGCTGTTTACATTAAGCAGTTTTATGTAACCCAGCCACATCAAGAGAGCTTGCTGCCATTGAGAAAACTGAGGACTGGACAAGCCATTTTAAACCGTTCACAGCAAAGATGGTTTGTTGTGACAAACTTCTTTTTCCAGATAACTGGCTCGCAAAAAAAACAAAACAAAAAAAAACACCAAGACAGATGTACACGAGCAAAGCTGTGCAGAAAAATAAAAGACACAGACGATTGCTTAGGGAAAGGGACCAGGAACAAATACGAGAGCATGAGCAAAAAGGCCGAGCAGATCTGCGCAACCATAAACACCAGACAGCTTAGTGCTTCAACCCACCTGGGGAGCGGTTTCCTCTACAAAGGAGATCAAGACCAGTTGTGATAGAGTGCCAATCCAGGTGGGTGGGTGAAGCTGACTCACCTAGCCACGCCACCACATGGAGCAGCTGGAGCCTAATCACGGCTGATGAATGTGGGACTGCTTTAATCTTAGTGCTACAGCACGACTGAGCACAAGGCTCTGGCAGTGGTGCTTTGAAGTGGGGACTTCCATTAGCTTTCAGCGCTCTGATCCAAGAGGCCATGAGAGAAGACAGCACACGTACACATACTGAATATATACACCTCCCATCCACCCATCAATCTTTACTGGAGATACATGATTTCAAACCAAAAAAAGAGATCAATAAGAAAACTGGATGCATCAGACATTTTTCTCTCTACCTCTTCTTGTGCCTTGTCACCACTGAATCATGCTCAACTTCAAGGGCTTCCCTTTACTTTGATCCCATCAAATAAGACAATTGGCGCTTAGGAGGCAGGCATCGGCGGCATCCCACCTGATGGAAGCGAAGCGAGGCAGACGGACAGATGAGAGAAAAAGCAGGACCGCCATCTGTGCTGGTCACGCAGCTGGCCTCCAACCAGGACTGCGCTGGAGAAAACAAACACCAATAAAGCTACCAATAAATGTGAAAAAATAGAGACTATTTTTGTTTTTTCCAGTCAGGCTTGCAAGACCTTTATTTTCCAGTCATGAGCATGTCTGGACTGGAGTTTTTGTCGTTTAAAAAAAAACAAAAAAAAACAATAAAAATAATAATAACCCTGCCTGCACTGAAAGGTCCTTCCTGTGGAGATGCAGAGTGAAAAATAAAAGCACAATATAATGCCATGACCCCATCCTTACAACAGTGTTTAAGTAACACCAACAGAATGACAGTCAGATACTCCAGCTTAGTAAACCACGAGCATGCATTTTCTCATTACCCCCCACCAAGGAGACGGGGCGAGGCATATAAATTGGGGTGCAAAGCTGCAAGGAAATCACCAAGCAGGTCACCCCGGTTGACCCCAAGGCCTGCTGGGACTGTTTATATTCCCCAGACATGATTTTACTTTTAATATTATCGAGCCATGGAGCAAGCAGGATTGGATTATGACTCTTCTGAGCTAACGGGAGAGACCAGCTTACTTCGGCAACTGTTTCTACCCCCACCATGATGGTAGGGATGAGGATTGGGAAGCGAGACGGTGCAATGCGCATTACTTATACTGGGATATTAGGGGACTGAAGGCAGCTGGAGACCATGCTGCTTTAATGCATGACACGGCTATAACTCCATACAAAGAAGTGTGTGTGTGTGTGTGTGTGTGTGTGTGTGTGTGTGTGTGGAGCGTTAATGTGTCTTTCCCTTTACTAGGCAGCTCACAGTGGTGTTTATCCGGTCCATCCCCCACATGCTGCCCGCTATCCTACCTCTCTGCCAAGGCCTGGTTCCAGTTAGCGAGGCTAAATTTCCACTTGGGCCTCTCCACAACAGGCCCCTGCGGTAAAAATGCTCACAGGTTGTCTTCTTTGAAATGTTTCTCTTACTAATCCTCAGCACCGCTCACTCATGTCTTTCATTCCCGCTAATCACAGCTGCAGATTATATACCATAAATAGTATGAAGGTTTTGGTAGAATCAATGCAGAGGAGGGTATATTAGATAAACTGCATTAACAAAAATGCAAAGATGCAGCTAATAAAATCAGTTAGGGCGACGGCGTGAAATTACGCATCGACCTTCAAACGCAGCTAATTAAATACACAAGCGCTACGCTGGCTGTGATTTCCCATCCCTTTAACTGTGATTTATATAATTCATTACCCTATCAGGACCTGGTGGATTATGTCTGCTTTCTTGATGGCACGAGGACGTTTTCCTTTGGAGAAAGAAGACCAAGAAAGTGCACCGAGTCCCCCCCTCCAAGATTTTCAGAATGTTTTTCCCCCCCACAAACTGGGCAGAAAAATCAACCCTCCTATGACAAACGAGTCCATGGCATACCACTCCATGGGTTCCTGCAAATAAGGCCTCTTGTCTGCACAACCTCCTGCTCTGTCATTAGCGTCTGCGGTAGAGCCAAAAGTGTTTGGTAAAGTGTGTATGTAAAGTAGAGAGCAGAGAGCTAACAAAACTCCTCTAACCACACCAGAATTTCATTTGCTTTCTCTTTACTGTTTGTGTTTTCTTTTCATTTTTTGGGAACTCCGGAGATCAGGCATGACGGGGCAGACACTGGGGACTAATCTATAAAGAAGCGGTTGTGCCACGGTCATGCAACCATGTCCATTAAGCATTTTTGGACAGCATTCCCAGCTTTACTTTCCAACTTCAAAGAAAGCAGTGTTTCTGGGGGGTTTTTTTTTTCCTTTACTGCACGCCATGATCACTTTCAGTCTCCTTGGGTAAGACACGTAGCTAATAAAAACGAGACAAAATGACAGGGCTAAAGGTTTTCGCTGCAGGGAGAGAGAAAGGTATGATTGTGTTTTTAATAAAAGCATGGCGGAGGAGGCAGAGAAGGTCTACAGGGAAAGGCAGAAGGGTCAGGGAGCAAAAGAAGCGCTGCTTCTGTACGGCTCGGAGGATCGGGGCTCTCGTTCGTGGCCTGACCTTTCCTGCAGTGTCCTTGTAGAGAGACTCCGCAGGGTACGAAGCAAAAGTCACAAAATGACTCACGCTCCTTATACGTTCCTCACAAAACACCAGCTCGCAACTTAACCAATGAACGACATGGACAGGGCACTGAAATGCAACCTTTCTCTAGTATTTATCACTTAATCATACCACCCACGATACTCTTGATTAATTGTATCTGGATTAGCTAATAAATATGTAAAAAGCATTCGAGATCAGAGTCTTTTAAAGGCTCTTTATTTTGTGCGTTGAAAGACAGAAACCCTGGCTGCTGCCGTGAGACAGAAGAGCCTGCTGACTGTGGGGGGTGTAATCAAGAGCCTACGCAACTGTGTGTGTGTGTGAGTGTGTGTGTGTGAGAGAGAGAGAGAGAGAGAGAGAGAGA
>JAOTRR010000010.1:16111766-16122181 GCA_028570945.1 Gogo arcuatus | reverse complement strand
ACACACACACACACACACACACACACACACACACACACACACACACACAGAATAAAGCTCTGCTCACTATTCTATCAGACGTTCTATTATTTAAAAGAGCAACAACAAAGAGCTAAGAATAAACGCTGAGCTCTCCTCACATGGTGCTTCACTGCACTGCTCATGTGGTTCAAACCCAGGCAAACAAAAGCACACGAGTTTATGGCTAATTACTCTAAAGCACCTAAAACATCCTGCCTCGGTTTATGATAAATCGCTTTAAACGCTATGACTAAGCAGCTAAACGAGGCTGAATGTAGCGGGAGCTAAAGGCTGACTCGTGGAGAACACTAGCAGGCAGAGATAATTGCCTGCGTTTCTGAAGGTGCTCTAATAGGCCTGCTAGGCAGCAAACGCTGAAGTCTGCACACTCAAGTGTGTCGAACACGAACCCTGCAGAGTGCGCAGGGAGGAACGGTTCTGCAGCAAAACGACCCACATTCACTCACAACGGCTCAGTGTGCACGCGCGAGCACACACACACACACACACACACACCGTATACATACAGTAAATTACACACACAGCTTTTACATAAATCAGAAAGAGTACCAAAAGACTTGATTAAAAATGAGTATTTTAAGCAGCGAATTTTAAGGGCAATGATACTATTACCAGTTAAAAGAAGCAAGTGGGCACACTGGGAAAAACATCTACATACTGGGAGATGTAGTCCAGTCATCAAAAATTAAGATGCACACAGATAAACAGATAACATACAAAGATATACAGAACAGAGAGATAGCTTGGCAGACAAAGACAGACACAACAGAAAGTTGGATAGATAAACAAAAGAGAAAGATGGATAGACAGATAGTTGGACAGACATAAAAATAGATAGAAAGAAAGATAAGTGGACAGACTGACAGATAAATAGAGGACAGAACGATAAACAGACAGACAGACAGATGTATCGACGGATATTCTGGACCTCGATAGTGTGAGGCTGGAATCCCCCCTGGGACAAGACACCAGTCCATCACATACACACATTCACGCAGTCTTTCTTACCTACAGGCAGTTTATGTTTATGTTCTTGAAACCGGAGAACCCAGAGGAACCCCACACAGACACGGGGAGAACATTTGAAACTCCACACAGACAGACACCGAGCTCGAGATCGAACCTCGTACCCTGGAGCTACTCACAGCACCACCTCAATGCCATTATAACAACAACATTAGCTTCTTCATGTATGAAACTAACTCCCTTCCCGTAACTCCTAGAGTACAGCGTCTACCGTAAGTACACTAATAACCAGACATCGTATTATTATATTATTATTATTATTATTATTATTATTATTATTATTATTATTATTATGAGACTAATACTTCCGTAATACAAGTCACAGCAAATGCAGGATGCTATAAAAAAAAAATATGTCTTACAGTACAGAAAGTACAAGGTCACACCCGGGCGTCATGTGGTGCATGATCAGAGCTACCAAAGGAGCTGATCTACGGGAGGCACTGCTGGGGGTTTGGAGAAGGTACCAATTCTCCGCTCGTCCTCACCGCCCCGCACTCCTCATTACTGTCACTCAACCAGGAGATCTCAGACAGTCCAGCTGGTGTGACCTGGTGCCCTCCCGGCGCACGCGCACACACACACACACACACACGCTTGCTAGCGATAACTACAGGGCCCGGAACCCCCACCCACCACAATCTAATTAGCCGAGAGCCAGGAAGACAAAGGGAAAGGAGACATGAAACGCACACACACGCACCACATGAATAAACATGTGCAGTAAACGTGTAGAAACACACCCAAACAGGCAGCCAGATGCAGACGCGTTCTACAAGCAGGCGAGCTTCTTTAGGTCAATAACAACAAAATCAAGAAGAAAAACAACATCTCTACACCAACACACTCCCTCTGAGTGCACTCTGGCCGACATGCAGATCACAAATGCACGCACTCGCTCTTTCCAATCCACTCTGCCTGCCTGTGTTTGAGGGAGATTTATGAGATCCTATCTCTGCTTGGCCGCTGTTTGTTTTTTTTTTTTTTCACAGGCCATTTCAAATCAGAAACAAAAGGGTAAGGAGGTTATTCCATCTCCAGACACTTTGATCCATCTATTACCACCCAAGAATAACAGTCTCTCCCATCCTCCTCTGTGCACACGGCCTTGTTTGTGCCTGCGACATGCGTTACTTTCCTTTTTTCAGGGCCCCGAGGGTGACAGAAAGGTGACGATAAAGCAATCCCATCAACTCGACGCTGATTGATCGACTATCCTCACACACACACAAACACACACACACACACCCAATACAATCCAGGTTAGCTCTGTTTGTTCGTGTTTTTTTTGGAGGGGGAAAAAGTCAATGGACTTCCCATCTGCTGCAGGTTCTTTTCAAAGGCAGAATCTCTTTTCTTAACTAACATGCTCGCGCTGCTGTACACACACTCACACAGAGAGCTCTGTTTACACCTCAAGTTGTTTAGCCGAAGACAGTATAAGGCAGGAATCAAAGACGTGTCGGAGTCAAGACGAGCTCTTCCAAAGGACTTCGGATATAAAATCCTAGCGGATGATTGAAACTCTTGCAAGCGTTTGACAGGAGTGTTCGGGGTGGCGGAGAGCCGCCTGGCAGCTTTCATTTTTTCATGCAGTCGGTTAAAATGAATATAATTCGAAAGCCAGGGCTGCCGTTACATTTTAAAATGGCCTAAAGATGTGCAAAATGGGGCAGGAATAGGAGTCATGTTCAATTCACTTCGCTTAGCAAGGCAGACCAAAAGCACCACTGTGAGAAAGAGAGAGAGAGAGAGATGAACAGAAGTGATGAGAGAAGCGAAAGCTCATCGCTGATGCCTTAATTGGTGTTAGAGCTCGGAGTTAGAAGGAGAGTCGAGTAGCAAAGCTCCTGGGCCTCGCCGCTTCGGCAAAGAAACAAACATGATCTGGAAGTGTGCATGTACAACAGGCGTTACCTTCATGGACTTCATTAAAATCTTGGACTGGAGCTTTCTCGCTAAGCAACACATTTTCCCTCAACTGGAGTGTCAAGGGAATCTCAGGAGGTTGGATCTTAGGATGACAACATTACCAACACAACCCATTCCCAAGAGGAAGCCCAGACTGAAGAAGAGCACACTCACCAAAACACTCGAGTGAAGCCTCGTGCATGCAGCTATTCTCAAAACAAACTAGGAACTGAGCAGGAAGTGCTCTACAAGTTTTCTCCGCCTTGCTAGCATGGTGCATGGAGTCCTGCTATAAACCAGGTACTTGACAAGTTCTCTTGGCTAGAGCTTCATTCACTCTGCCTTACTAGCAGATTTGAATCCCACTATAAACTGGTAAGGACACCACAAGTTCTCTTGGTTAGATCTTTGTCCACTCTTGCCTTCCTAGCACGAGTCATTAAAGTTCAGATTTTTAGCTCAAATCCACTCCCAGCCCATTGTGCCTCCTGTGGTCTCTAATCAAAAATCGGCACCACCACTGTCATGAAATTCGCGCTCATCCAGTCAGTCATAACGAGGCAGACCTGTCGCAATGAGGGAAGGGTTCGTGCAGCGGTCGCCTAGTTCTGAAGCGCCTAGTGACAAGGCTTCATTTCCATAACGAGCTCCTCTTGCAGCGCAAATGACCATGGCCCCAGCGGCAATTAAAATCGTGCCGGGACATGTTGGGTTCTGTTAAACCGCAAAACAAAAACAACAACAACAACGGCAACAAAAACACTTGCTGATCTTGGGCGATGTTATCCGGCACGTCAACCCTGGGCCTTTTTCTCTCCGCTTTTCTCCGAAATAAACAGAACGAGGCCATTTCTAACAAGGAAGAGAGGAAAGGGCGATGGTCGTTTTGCTTTTGATTTTCTTTAGAGGCTCATGAGCTTCCAGTGTTTCTTACTCATTAGGCTGCACGTCTCACCAGCTCGGTGGAATTATCTGAGCAAATGATGGTGTGAACTCATCTGAGCAAATGACAGTGTGGGTTTACGACGATGAGACGGGCTCGCCGGTGGAGCTCGGACCGGGTCGTGCACCTTCGCTAGTTCTGAGCGTCCACCATGTTCTCTCAACTGTCAGTAACGATGAACATTACAGACGCACATTATGAAGCATTATACGGTCATAATACGGTAGATCAAAGCCACAGTGCGCATAAATATGAGACCCCACGTTGGCAAAGTCTCTACTGAATATTTATGTTTAAACCTGAAGCACTATTCCACACAAACAATATCTTTATTACAGATACTTCAAAATATCTGATCAGAGATCTCTCCACGTTCTATTTGAGAGGAGGCTGCCTAAGCAGGGTGAATTTTTGGGCAATGATTGTACTTTCATACCCATTTGAAGGCAGGCAGGACTAGCTGGAGGATATCAACGTTAGTTACGGTGCGTTCTGAGATGCTTTTCGGCTCACCACGGTCGTAAAGAGTGGTTATTTGAAGAACTGTCGCCTTTTTGTCACCTTGAACCAGTCTTACCATTCTCTTCTGATCTCTCTCATCAACAAGGCATTTCCGCCTGCGGTACTGTCGATTACTGGATGGTTTTTGTGTTTTTGTTTTTTTACACCGTTCTGTGTAAACTCTAGAGACTTGTTGTGTGCGAGATCAGCAGTCTCTGAAACGCTCAAACCAGTCTGTCTGGCTTTAACAAACATGCCACAGTCAAATTCACCGACATCACATTTTTGTCCCCTCATGAATGAGCAGAGTCATGAGGAAAGGTGTTCCTAATTTATCCCATCTCGAAGTAATAGCTGTGTACATTGTCTTAGGCTGTGAACATTGTGATAATGATTTACAAGTGATATACTGTGAAACATTCTCAAGCCCAGCTGCAGTACCGGTAGAAAGCACGTGAAAACATGCATGTGAAACCACACGTTAAAAAAAAAAAAAACACAACACGCACATGCCGAGGTCGACCTATTCATCCCACAGTGCGGCCCTTTGAAACACCTGCCTGCTCGGTGAAAGAGCCGAAACCGATACCTCAACCACAGGGAGGGCAGAGCGGAAGGACAGAGAGAACTGGAGAGAGAGAGAGGGAGAGGGAGACAGAAAAACGAAAACGATGACAAATGCAAAACAGAGAGACGCTTCAAAACCGAGCCAGACTGCTTATAGAGGCCTTAAATCAATTTGACATGGAGGAACAAAAAGGGCTGTGCAATGCTAATCTATCTGCCTTAATCCCATTGCTGTGAGATCCTTTTGAAATTCACATTCAGTGTCTAATACAAAAACAATAAAACCTTCTTTCTTTCTTTCTTTCGCTAATCAGCTTGCCCTTCATCGTGCCCTTTCTCAAGCAGTCCAAGAAGGATTTTTTGATGCATTATCTTAATCCATTGTTTTTACTCTTAAACAGTGATACACTGTCAACACAACTGACACTTTTGCTTTTCAGTAAGAAAGTCATTCATGTCTCGAAAATTGCCAATCCAGTTTCCATATCCTGGCCACACCGCTTCCATCATACTGAGATCACATTGTTCTGGAAGGTCTAAAAAAAAAAAAAAAAAAAAAACAAGAGCAGTGCCTGCAAGAACAAAACGCATTTTCATCCTTTCGACAGAAAATTGACAATCCGGGGGCAAACTGGGTTTTTTTTTTCCAGCGGTGATATGGAAAAGAAAAGGTTAAAGCATGAGCCAGGCAAGTATTAGAAGAGAAGGGGGAAAAAAAACCAAAAGGTGGAAAAAAGCTTGCACAGAAACACTCAACACTCTGTTTCTCAACCATATGCCGATACCCTTAAGACACCATGTGCTTTGGCTTTGAAAGCTTTCGCTGCCGATTCCCCATCTGAAACTCAAACCGCTCAGCAACAATACCTCTCGGAAAAACCACGAGGAAAAAGAGGGGGGAGAAATCCATTATCGATTTTAGCTTGTTTGGGGATAAAAAGGAAAGAAAACACAGTAAACACTCTGATAACATCACACTCTTTAGAGTCAGGAAGTGAAAAGGAAAAATAATTGAATGACAACCTTCGTAAAAAGAGTAGTATGAAGGAAACACAGCTGCAATACACACATTACAATGCTGAATGTAGTGAAATGGTGCATAATGCTTACACATTATAGCAGCTATACTATAAACAGTTGTTCCCTTATCAGCCTCTTTTTTCCCTCTCTTATAAATAAGAAATGCAGTTTGTCATGTTACAAAAACTGGAAAGCGTGAACCGTGTGAGGTTACAGCTTTCCCTCTTACTGTTACACAGAGCTGGAGACGCTGGAGACGCCTTCTCTAAAATGTTATATAAACATCTCTTCAAAGAAAACATATAAATCCCCGTCACTATAGAAACGATAACGTGTTATATGAGAACGAGCGTGTTGATATAAACCTGTGATCTGCAGCTGAGCTCCCGTCAGGTCTACACAACGTCTGACCAATCAGAATGGAGAATTCAACAGCACAGTGGTGCAAGCAGAAGAAATATCCGGGTTAAGGGTCCAACTGGGACTGTCTTGGAACTCATAACCTTCCTGTCATCTTTCAGACTGACTGAACCGCACACAAACTACAAGCACAAGTTCAGGAGTTAAAACAGGAGGGATCAGGACTGCGGAGAAACACAGACTCGGCGTTCAGAAAGCAGCAGCAGCAGCGATGGACGGACGGACGGATAGATGGATGGATGGATGGAGGAAAGGGGTCTTACCTTAGGCTGAGCGCGGCGAGGGAAGGCCACTTTAGGGTCAATCTGAGGGCAAAATCAGAATGTAGAATTAACAGGATGTCAAAAACACAACATTCAAAATGAGCTTGATGAGCAAAAATCAACACATGGACATTCTCCAACATTAAATGCAACTATAAACGGATAAAATGCATGACGTTCTTTAATAATTAAAAAATTGTAAGCTTTGGCAAATTGCTGTGGTGTAAGAGGAATAAAACACGTGCGAGCATGCTGTTATTGGGAAATAAACTTCAAGACCAACCAATCATTATTATTACTTTCCTAAAATAAAAGCTCTAATTCAGATATTTTATCCACTGACCATTTTATAAAAGCTTGACAAGGACAACTAAAGGACACCCCACGTGAAGACGCACAACCATCACTATAGTCTAAAGTGTTCACACACACACACACACACGATGATCAAAGTACTCATGCCAGTTCAACAAGCCCAAAAATTAAAAGGACAAGAAAAGACGATTCTTCTTTTTTTATTTGGTTCATCATCTTGTTAATTTTGGTGTTTTTCTCCCCATCAAGCGCTCACGCTGGGAGCTTTATCAATCTCGCATTTGGAACGAATGAGAAACTATTTCATGCACCAGTGTCACGCTCGGCTTTAATACTTGGCTCTTTAAAACTTTCAGCCGATCTCATCCGCGCAGACAGCAAAGGAGAAATGGGGAAGAAAAGAAAAAATAAGAAAGAAAAAAAAAAACGTAAACAGATCGAAATTGTTCTCTTGCAGAAAATTACTTGGCCGTGTTCAGCAAGGCAAACGCTTTACGTTGAGGTAGGTGCATCTCGCGCTATAGAGCTGAACGCACGCCCAGAGGGAGGGATGGAGTGATATCAGATTGGAATCATTACAGAGGCGAACGCTCGTCATGTGCACTATATGAAAACCCTGAAGCAATTTGGATGAAAGTGTCCCCTTCACGGATGAGGTTTGTGACATAATCTCATTTAATGCATGAAAATAACAGTATGATTAACACTAGGGACGCATCCATACTGATGCTAGTAGCAGGTACTGGTCTGATATCATGCTTAATTACTCAACAACTGATACCTTGTGGCACTGTGTGACCAAAGCCTGGTTTACATCATCACACTGATGAACATACGACACGAAAAGACAGCGATCCGGACATATTTCGCGATGTATATCTTTTATAATCCTAAAGCACAGATGCTATGCCCAGTATATACATTTTGACATTAGTTTGACCTTAATAAAACGACAAGTAAAAAAACAAAACAAAAATCGCAGCTTGCCATGTTATCAAGAGCCTGGAAAGTGCAAACTCGTCCATCCTGAAGATTTTCACGTGACTGAAAAAGCGCTTAACACTGGAGACTCCTTCCTTAAATATCTCCTTACAGAAAACATCAACATTTTTCTTTGTTTAAAATGTGTTGATATTTAACAATGTGTAGGTTAATAAGCACGGATTCAGATGAGTCACAGTTGAAAGATAGCTTCGAGATGGCGCTACGACTGTTTCGTGACGTCCTTTTGCACCCAACGAGTGGAGAAAGCTGTTTGTAGAGTGTACGTGAGGGTTTAGACATGCTGGTAGCCCAATGGAAACTGTAAGCCTGCCTTACGGGTTTAGAAGCAAACTCCAGACAACAAACTGATCGAGCAGATTTGGGGTAAGGTGAAGATTTAAAACGCAATGTTCAGGAATGTTGCGACGGCAAAATATCATACTGCGATTTCTGACTACATTATCACGATACACGATTTTTGGCTTATGAGCCATTTTATGGGAATTTTACACCGAATCCATTACATGATGCAGTGAATATCTATAGCAGTAGTAGCTATGAAACGACTGAGCCATAATGACTACCGTCTTCAGGAAAGTGCATCACGATCTTCATACCGTGGAACACCGAATCATATGATGGAGCCTTAATAAAAGCTTCATCAATCAAGATGTGAGCATTTAATATCAAGACATGTCTCAACGACGACACTGAGACCTTCACCTTGAGTGTGTTTACTGCATTAATCGCTACGTCATGTATTTCCTAACAACGTCCACATAAACATGGCTTTAAGAGAAATTAAAACGGCACTAGTGTTATGTGGAGCGCAACCCAATTACCCTGCTGTCTACCAGAGCTGAACAACGGAGACTCGAGAAATTTATCTGGAGGATAAACGGCCACGTTTTCACCCCCGCCATAATTCCATTTGACAGAGTTATGATTGTTATCTCTGTAAATCAGGTCAATTTAGGAAATGAATTCCATAACACCTGGCTATAGTACCCTTTTTCATAATGAATTCCGTGTAATGATTCGGTTTAGCGATTGGCCCCAGGCGCAAGCGATTCAACCTCAATTACTGCGAGAGAGCGGCCCAATCCGAGCGCATGCACACCGCCACGCTTTGAATTGCAAAGCAGGTTGACTCTTTATGAGGCGTCTCTGTAAAATCCCCCCCCCCACACACACAGGTATGTATATATACACACACACTGCTCCTGTTGGAATTTTCTTTGCTTTAAAAATATACTGAAGAATAAATGTGATCCTGATTTATCCTTAACATCCATCACAATATTATAGTAATGAGGGCAACAGAGGGGAGGAAAAAAAACTCACACTGATTTACAGCCTGATGAAAAATGCTGGGTGAGAATAACATGGCAATCAGCACTGCCAATTTAAATACACATAACTAAAGAGAAATAACACACACGCACACACACACACACACACACCATCTGTCCAAGTCCTGACTCCATTCATCAGTAGTACTACAGGCACACGATGCCTTTAAAAAGATACGCACCACACGAGCCAATCAGAGCGCGCTTCCTATTTCGGGTCATGCCCTTTTAGACTGAATGGCTCCTCTGTGCACCTCAGCGAGGAGGAAAATGCCAACAATCTGTGTCCTTTCAGTGGAGGTATTTATATAAATGCAAGGCTGATGAGAGAATTAGCTCGCATTCATATCGAACGGTGTGACCAGCGACTCTCCGCTCCGTCACTTCAGCAATAAATAGGAAGAAATCAAAAAATACGCACAACATAGCGGCCGGCTAATTTGCAGGACTAATATTTGATAATGAAGCGAAACAACAAAAATGTGATAATGAAATCTCTTCAATTTAGTCTTTGATTAGGGTAAGGTTGAGTGCTGTAATGTTAAGACACTGGAATCGTGATCATTTTACCTCCTCACAGTATGCTTTTCCTGGGACATGTCTCTTTCTGGAAGAAAGTAATAAATGATGTTGTGCTGATTTTTAAACTTTCCAGACTTTCTAGTCTATATTTAGTTTCTCTGCTAATTTCGCAATAGCATTAAAATGGAAAATATGACATGTGATATACATCAGGGAAGCTGCCTTAGTGCAGGAAATAAAGGAGTCTTTAAAAAAAAAAAAAAAAAAAAAAAGTCTCCAAAAAAAACTTTTTAATTAAAAAAACAAAAAAAAATCCGCAAACAGTCGAGTCTTGTTTATGGATATGGCAGAACTCGCAGCGGTGTTGACCAACCCAGGCTGTGTGCTGTCTAGCCTGGTCATGATGACAGTGTTAACCGTTGGGGTTTTATCCTTCTCTGTTTAGTTGTACATTGTCAGCTCATTTGTATGGTTGGCTTGTTTTCCTTGGCTACTTGCTGTTTGTTACTTCAACAGAATATTACACTAGGTGTTATTCTGTCACTTGTT
>JAOTRR010000010.1:16036769-16047368 GCA_028570945.1 Gogo arcuatus | reverse complement strand
TGTGCGAGAGTACATGTGACGAAAATAAAGGCTTCGGCCTTGGTTCTTCTTCAAATCATATCAAACTAATTTATTTGGTTACAGTAACACAGGGTTATAAGATAGTATGATGTTTATTTCTTGGTAACTTGGTTAGCCCAAAAATTTATATTTGTATACAAAATCACTTTTCTGCGAAGTTTGATCCACCATCTTTTTTTTTTTAGTTTTTCCGTTGCTTGAGATTTATGGGTAATAGGCAGCATCGAGGATACACTAGATGTTGCCTTCAACTGGAAGCAGTTTGAAGGCATCTTAGAAGACAGAAAACGAGAATTCGATCAGTTTCGAACGGTTCTTGCTGCCTTGCTGCCTTGTTAAACATCCTCCTGAGGCAGCATTTTCCCCGTTTCGAATGTCTTTCGACACAGAACGTATGAGATCATGGACATGGTCCTGTAGTACGACATGATTGTAGTTCCTGAAGATGAATTAATTGCTGGATGTAACTGAGTAAAAGGTAGCATTAAAGCACCGTAGCTCTAGGTTACTGTCTTTGTGGAATGTTCTCACCATGTCCACCTTGTAGCTTTCCTCCAGGTTTCCTCCCACCTGTTCAGAGTCTGTCCTGGGAACACTGGCTGCAAGGCAGGAATACAACCTGGACGAGACGTCAGTCCATCCAATTGAATGGATCTGACACATAGGTGTGACACAGAGGCAATTTAGCATAACCATTCAGTATATTTTAGAAGGTGAGTAAAGACCAGAGAACCCAGAGGAACCTCACACAGACAGTAATCAGAACATTGGATGAAGGAGGTGGGAGGCAGTAACACTAACTGGTGCACCACCATGCCACCTACACTGTAAAATATGAACAGTTAATGATGCCTTTGTATTTTATTAATGCAAGAGATTAACTGTTCATAGGTCGGAACAATATTGTAGTGTAGTAGTTAGGCTTGCAGGATGGGACGGGACGAGACGGACAGCTTTACTCCTGAGTCTTTGAGAAAGAAAAAATCTGTTTCTCCACGACTGGAACTCTTTCATTCTATACAAGAGTGGAAACGTTCTGGAAGGAAATACTGTAAATAAAAGAGGAAATGATTAACATCCTTTAACCCAAAGCTTAGTTGGGCAACAGAAAATATACTGAATGACAGAAAAACAAATCCAAATCCAGTAGAGGGGGGAAAAAATGTTACACTTTGTGGCTTTAATTGCATTTACATAATGTGAAATTTCCTATTGAGGCAATTAATTGAACCATTATTCGACAAACGGTTCAGTAAGCTCTGTCAACATTCAAAAGAGCAGGCCAATGCCATTATCCGCTGTTTTGACTAATTATAGAGATAAATGAAATTCATTTTTTTAGCATTTCCAATTGACCAAATAATCAGAGACTATTTGTTTTGTTGTCTGCTTTTTACAGAGATAGCAAGTAATTGCTAATCTGTAAAGGGAACAATCCACAAGCATGTGGCTACTCTCTCTCTCTCTCTCTCTCTCTCTCTCTCTCTCTCTCTCTCTCTCTCTCTCATTTTTAACATTTTTTTCTTTCAAATTAACAAGCATTAAGTTGTTGCAATCTTCTCTCGGAAATTAGCTTGGTTACCAAAACCATTGTGGTTGGACTCGGGGACGAGGACGAGGAGGAGAGTTTATGGAAGGAGGAAGTGAGAATAATAGCACCTGCCACAGCAACAGGAAATGTGCCATGCACCCATTATGACACAGAGAGAAGAAATACAGCTTTAATATACTCCCCTTCAACGTAATCAAATTTCCTTTAATAAAAGAAAGACGGAGCTGGGGGTATTTATGGCTGGTTGTGGAGGAGGAGGAATAAAATTGCACATCTGCCGAGCCTCGTGGCTGTGACAAGCCGTCATGGATCTGTACCTTGAAAGATTAGACATTTGTTTAAATACAATGAATTATTGAACTATTGTATTTGTGTGTGTCATGCTAGCAGGTATAGAGGAGGTGTTCCTGTTATAGTTCCAGGGTTGGAATTACGTGTCATGCTCACGGTGAGGTTGGGTTCATACAACTCCAGGAACAGGCAGAGGAAAAAAATGGCATCACATCAATAAGTCGTTAGATAATATTTCACATTATACCACAGTGCTGTTTAATGCTCGATTCTGATTGGTCAGAAGGTGTTGATTCATTTTCTACATCAGCATGGCTTGGAGAGTAATATGATATTTCTAAAGCATTATTGTTTCTATAGTAAGAGCTCATTCACAGGGACGAGCCACATAAATGGGTTAAAAAAGTGTGGAGTTGATGTGGTGAATGTTTTTGTAAGGAAACATTAGCATTTATGAAAGGAGTCTCCAGTGTCAGTACTTTCTAACAGCGCTGTAATTTTACGTTTTCCAACATGGGAAAGTTTTTAGGCTGGAGAGATTTGCAGTTTTCTGGTAACATGACAAGAAGTACTGTATATATAATGTAATGTATATAATACACTGCAAGTGATACCAGGAACTAACGTGTTTTGCAGATGTTCCACAAAACTATATGTAACTATAAGCTAAAAAAGTTCCAGTTGTTGCACTGTTACACCATAGCTGACCAACTGTCATTCGATTGACATTTTATGGAACCATGGAAATTCCAGTGTGGTTCTGCAACAACCAAATAAATGTTATTCAGATCAACAGATACTTTTAGATGCATCTCTGTAGGAAAATATGGCAATCTTTACAGATTTGTCATCCTTACAGGAATATGCAGTATATTACAAAAATATGTTCAGTGTTCACCTTGTTTGGCCAAAATAACACACATGAACTGATTTCCTTTGCAAATTTCAGTTTTTCACAAGTATGTGGTCAATAGCTGTCTCACTGCATGGCCCGAGGCCATGATTGCCATATAAAATGTAATATAATGGCACTGTAGACACATCGCTTCCTGTCCCTTCTCTTTCTCCTGCTGTCTCACTAAAGCTGGTTCTGTTATTGATGGCACCACTCACAGCATTTGTCTAAATGCTCTAAAGTATCAGGGACTGTTATTACAGAAGAATCGGCCACACCCGTTTCGCAAGATAGGAAAGGCAGTGTGTTTCACCCTGGATGGCTCCCTCCATCAGACAGGGATCACGGCCATCTCATCAGGTGAATTAATCCTGGCTTCCTGTCATAATATTGGATTTATGAGTTGTGAGTTAATCACAGCCACTGCCCAAGGTCTCCTCTCCTCTCCTGGCTAAAATGGGACCAATGGGTGAGTTAAAGAAGAGAAAACAATAGGAACAATAGCAAAAGCAATGAGCATCATCCAAAGAAAGAGCCGTGGTGTTGGTTTCTCCTGAGGCAAGGATATGTGACCGGGTTCCAGATGGTTTATAGCTGAAGACTGACCAGGAAATGTGAAAGTCCAGGAAATGTGAAGGTCCAGGAAATGTGAAGGTCCAGGAAATGTGAAGGTCCAGGAAATGTGAAAGTCCAGGAAATGTGAAGGTCATTTTGGAGACTTAACTCATCCTGGCTGTCATCGCTGAATACATGGAGCACAAGACAGCACACTACCATTCTTGAAATGTTTTCACTTGACTTATAAATTTTTCAGTGCAAAAAAAGTGTAAGTTATCCAAAGAAACTTACAGGCAAGACAGAATCCCAACAAAGCCCAGAGTTGAGCTGTAGTGGAATAAAGGGTCTTGTTTAAGGGCTCTTAGCTTTGAAGTTGAGATTCAAGAGAATATATGACAAGGTCAAGGAACGATCTAAAGATTTTTTTTTTTTTTTTTTTTTTTAACAATGCAGAAACCGTCAACCTCACAGCAAATAAGGGCATGTTGTTAGAGGTTCTAGATTAAACTGGATATACAGAAAACGTGGACTTGAGGACAAAAAAGAATTGCTAAACCATAAACAGCACACGGTACGTACAATATGAGTATGTTATTTGTTATTTCGAATCAAAAACACTATTTATAGTGTACAGCACATTGTGTATAATGTATAGTTAGACAGCTCAGAGGGTGAATGACAAAAACTAATGAGTAAATGAGATACAAGTGAACATGATCAGAAAAGAAACAAAACAGGAAGTGAAGCAAAAAGAGCGCATATTGATGTTCCATAAGAGTGTGACAATGACTTATTCTTTTGCTTAATTAAAAACATACTGTATACAAACCCATATTAGGCATTATACAGTCTTCATTCACGTGCTATGAATGCTGCATTTATAATGCAATTTCAAATCATTTAAAATAATAATAATAATGCATTATAACAGCATTCAAGTGAAAATGACTCCAGCAATTCATAATCCGTTTATAAGAACATGGTATACACTAATGCATTATAAAAGCGCTCATACTGTAGTACTTAGTATGGTATAATGTATTTTTTTAAAAATGTAAATCATATTTAACAGACGTTTAATAAAGCTTACTTTATTTCGATAATGCACTATTACATGTTATATGTATACTTTATGAGTACATAACATATGAGTACAGTTTGAGGAAACAGAGATTTATATGTTATAATGCTTTATAACTTGCAGAACATTAGAGCCTGTGTTAAAGCGAATTACACCGTTTGTGCTTATGATGATCTTATGAACAGACTATAATGTTTTCAAACAGCTTCACCGTTTCTGTTAAATGAAGCACGGCCGAGATGACGCCCATCATCCCGCCTTCGTCGTGAAAGATTAGTCTCCGACGTGGGAAAAGAGGAAGCAGAAAAAAACAACCTCTTGCAGATCAGTTCAGATGTTTGAAGCCCCCCTGAGTGAATTCATCTCTCACCTGAGGAGATGTGGAAGACCTTCAGGTAATGAAGGTTAAACTCTGAGTGTAATCTAAACACTCACTGCACAGATTAAGAGTGGGTTTTATAACCGGCATGCTAATTTGTGTAGAGGGCATTTTACAGACTAAACACCTTTCATCAGAGACAGAGAAGAGTTTCTTTCAGCTTGTCAAGCAGAATACGTGAAGTCTGGGCTCAAGATGAGAAAACAAAACAAGATCCTCTGGGGAGATCAGTGCGGCTCGGTTTGTCACATCCCAGATGGTGTGTAAGTCGCGCAGACGAAGCGTGCTCGAGAAAAGCTGTCAAAAGGAATACGAATACATCTCCGAGGCCTGTGTGACAGGCAGCCGATAGCAAATAGGAACCGAGACGAGGGCATATTTAATATTACGGGAGAAGGAAAGAGAATCTGGTCCCAGTAGATATTATCCAAAGTGCAAATAAGCACGAATCAACTCTGTTGCTCATTCGCAGTTCATTACCTTGACTGGCGTGAATGACAAGAGTACGGCCTGCTCCGTCGTTTTCAATCTTGCTGATGTACTCTACGGTGTCATGAGCGCCGCAGGACTTCCATTTGCATACAGGCCTCACACCCACCCACCCCAATCGATGCTTTAATTATGAAATGAAACGCATTCAAGTGCCGAGCAGCTCCTATACCCATTAATTATTGAACTAAGCACATTAAAGCGGCTGAGGGCCAGCCGGAAAAGATTACAATTTACCCAGTGCAATCGTAAAGCAGCCACGAGCTCTGTCATTAAACCCGCCGGGCTGAAGAGCGATGTTCTCACGCTTATCAGCTGACTAACTGACGCATTACACTGATCTTCTGCACTGGGCTGTATATTAAAGATTCTCAAATGAACCATGGAAAGTGGTTAGCATAGATGTTGGGGATGTTTGGGTGGTTCTCATGGGAGTACATGACACCTACATAAGCCATTCATATCAGCTGACATTAACCTACGTTAACGTTTATGAACGTTTATTCTGGAGCTGCCACTACTTTTTTTTCTCTCCCAAATTTGACGTAGTTGACATTACATCAGAGTTAAGTGATATAGATTTTTTTGAAATAACAGTAGGTTATGGCATTTTATGGACTGATGTACATTTGAAAATCATTACATTACAACAGCTTGTACAATTGCTCTGTCTTAAGTAACCTATGCTTCATGTTTATGCTCATAAGATAGTTATGTATAATTCCTCTGGATCTGAAGCAAAATGCAGTTTCAATTAGTTAATATTTTGGATATGCAAGGAAATAAAACACTTAGGGGCATGCTGATTTAGGAAAATAATCAATGATGGGATGGTGTTCCGTGGCCCAAGCTGAAGTGGCGTTGCTTTTACCACCTTGAAGTTGATTATTTTCCTATAACAGCACACTGAAGCATTTTATTCCTCTTATACCACAGCAATTTGCTGCTGATTGCAATTTTTATTGATTAAATAATGACATCATACATTTTATCCATTTATATTTACTTTTAATTATAACTCCTTTGTTCTGAAGATGCAACTTTGCGTCTGACTTTTACAAAGCACCGACATTGGAGACTCCTTCCATAAATGCCAAATAATCATCTACTTACAGAAATTTAACATATCAACTACCTATCTATTACACACTTTTTTAAAACCCATTTATGCGGAGCACCCACAATACAATCCCTGTGTAAGAATAATGATAGAAACGATAACAGATTTGAACAAGCGAGTTAATCTAAACCTGTGATTTGAATTACAGCCGGAACTCCTATCCAAGCTGCTCTTATTGAAAACTAATCGACGCTTTCTGACCAATCAGATTCAAGAATTCAACAGCGCTGTGGTATAATCAAAATTTATAAAAGCGGTCTTTTGAGAGCTGATGTGTGTTTTAATTAGTCTTTAAAAATGTCTGTGTAAGTTTGTCATGAAGGGCACATGTAGCCGTTACGTAGCCATATGAACATAGAACTTAATGCTTAGTCTCTAGCTTGGACATTCTGGCTTCACTTCTGCTTCAAAGCAAAACTGCGTTTGTTTACTCTTTCAGAGATTTTCTGCTTGTGATTTTCAGTTCATTTGCAAAACAGATTGTCTCATTTTTTTCACAGCCGTGGTTCTCAAAATTAGACTTTGGTGAAACCCAACCATCTCAACGTTAAATCTTAGGCAATATGTAGTTGCATTGTTTGTGCATCCATGCAGTAAATGATTTCAGCCCCATCCATATGTACAGTGTTTGCTGATCCTTATCTACTTCAGCTGCAAAATATATTTTCAGCTCACTAGGGAAAGAAATGCAGGCGCCAGCAATGGGTTATTGCTGTAGATTCAGTACAAATGTGACAGTTTGACTCAGCTCAATCTCTTTCAGTCCTTCTGTGCTCACAATGTTACATCTATTTTAAATTCCCTTTTTTATGACACTAGTGCAAAGTGAACGTGGTGATTCACTTCGACGACCCACAGTTCAATTGTGAAAAGAGAATAACCGTTTGCTCCTGTTATCTTTTAAACATCTGATGGAGACCTTTTACCCTTTAGCTTTTTTCCTTCAACAAGACACACTGAATAAAATTATGAGGTCAAATGTACAAAAAAGAAAGAAAGAAGCCGATCAAGCATTCAGGAGGCGGAAACCGTCCTTTAAATGATGAGATTCCATTTTTAAATCTGTGTGTGTTAAAACCAATGATAAAAGTCTGTAGTAGCGAATGTGTGCACTGCGTACAGGACCATTGTATATTTCAGTATACAAACGAGGTACAATTCGATTTGTATTTCATTTTGTGTAGCTGAGAAACTCAACCCAAACTTGATTTAGGTTCACTTTTGCCTTCTTGTTTATTCCCTAAAGTTAGTGGTGTCACCTACAGCGTTCTTGGATGAATCAGAAATAAAAAGACAGTGTGAACAGGCTTCAGACAGAAACTGCTGAGACCCTGAAGACTCAACTCTTTAATGTCATGCTGGTGTTCTCTGGGAGCCTGGGACCTCCTGTTTCTCCTTTGAGCAAGACAAATGAAAAGCAGAAGACAAGGAATGGTGCTTGGAGATGAAGAAAAGCCATCGCTTTCATGCATAAATTATACCATCTGAGGAGAAACACTAAGGGCATCGGCCCAGAGGAGAAAAGCTCGAGCTGCAGAACCAGAAATGACAGACAGGTTCTCATCCCCGATTTCTCTCTTGAGTCAGGACTCACTGTTGTTTATGGTGCTTTCAGAAACAAACAGCAAGCAGTTTGTTTCTTCAGGATGGAAACAGGAGGTAGGGTTTCTGTCCCAGGAGGTCACTCGTCTCATCTACCTGCAGTTTAACATGGAGCTCTGGAGCTGTAATGATCAAATATGCCTGATCCTATCAAGCTGTCAGCTCTGAGACAGCAGAGTCCTAATTGAGAGATTTTCAAAGCCTCTTGGTGTCAGGAAGGCCCAGAGGATCCTAATGAAGTGTTGGAATGTAGCACATCAGATCAGATATATACACTGAAGATTATAAGCAAAGGCCACTATAATCCCTAAGGAGCATGGACACGTCTAATGATAATGGGACAAGGACCAGCAAAAATCACTTGTAGACTGCAACATGCTGTACTGCGACAAGTTCATTGTCCTCATAGACGAACCTGGTAGCCAGAAGATTGTTCAACTCTTTGGATTGCCACAGATCCTGTCACGGATTTAAGAGAAGACTCTTTGAATAAACAAAATGATCATTTATTTCAAAGCACGTTGGAGAGAAACCTGTAATAATTCACCCAAGAATTGTCAGAGGTGCTCCGGGCGGGGCGTCTTTATCTTACCACCACTGTTACATCAATGAAGTGAGGCTCTTAACCCCTTCAATCCCTAGCAACCCCGTCCCTGGTCGTACTGCACGCATGTAGTTCCACACATAACTATCAGGAAACAGTGGGCAAAACACACAGCAACGATACCTCAAAGAACACAAGGCTGATTCCATGACTATAGTCCCATTTAGCGCTTGCAACTTTGTAAGATAAACTTTAATTTGTATCGTTTTTCAACACTGTATCTAAATCAACATGCATTTAACAATTCAAAAATGTGCTAATTCATCTCAGGGAACAATGTCTTCTTAAATTTAATTAAATTTTATTTCTGTGTAAAATATTCTTATGATTGACTGTCAAATATTTGTTATTTGAGAGTTATATCGAGATGTCTCTAATTAATACAGAAATTCATTATTTATAAGCTTGAATAATGTTTGTGTCACAGTGATTTGGGTTTGGATCTGAATTCGGAGACTTTATGGAAGTGAAAATCAAGTTTTGAGGTTATTTAGTTTTAAAATAACCAGCTGTACAAAATTCAATTTAACAGAAATGTGATGCTATAGCTCTAATGCATGGGAGAGAGGTGAGAGCTGAGAGAGAGAGATTCCAATGATTTCTATTAATTTTATGATTAAAATGCATTAAAATCCTCGATGTGGGTCATCCATAATAATGAACCCCAGAGAACTAAGGTTTTTGGGGGTATTTACAGCAACCCAGCAGGTTGGGTTCTACACATAAGCTAACAGTGTACAATGAAATTAACCCAGCATGTGTTGTGTTATATACCGAGCCAGCACCGGGTTACAGAAATGAGTGTACCGTGCCTTGCGAAAGTATTCACCCCCTTGGTGTTTTTCCTGCTTTGTTGCGTGACCACATGCTGTTTGGCATACTCCAAACATGTTTTCTCCCCCCCTTTAAGCAATGCCTTTTTTCTGGCCACTCTTCCATAAAGCCCTGCTGTATGGCGTGAATGTATTAAAGAGGTCCTATGGACAGATACTCCCATCTCCGCTGTGAATCTTTGCAGCACCTTCAGTGTAATCTTTGCCGTTTTTGTTGAATCTCTGATTAATGCCCTCCTTGCCCGGTCTGTGAGTTTTGGTGGACGGCCTTCTCTCGTCAGGTTTGTAGTGGTGTCATATTCTTTACATTTTGTGATAATGGGTTTAATGGTGCTCCGTGGGATGTTCATTTTATAACCCGATCCTGCTCTATACCATCCGTTTTTCATTTTTTAACAAGGTATTTGCTTCACACCAAGGGGGTGAATACTTTCACAAGGCACTGTATATATTTTATTTTCGGTAGACAGCAGCATTCACTGCTCCCTTATTGCTTTATTCCGTACCTCTCTATTAGCCACATCACATTTCCAGGTAAAAATGGCTTTTCTTAGCAATAAAAAGGTCATGCTGACATATCAGCTGAATTCATTCACACTTTCAATGCACCCTTTACTCTCAGCTGCTCTCCTCACAAGAGAAAAAATTCTTCAGACATAAAAACGCTTACTGTCTCTGCCAGAATATCGTGTTTTTCCCCTGAACTTGAATTAAACTGCCATGTAGGCTTGAAACAAAAGCCAGTATGGCATTGATCGGATCTTCCATAAAAAGCTCGTGTCCATGCCTGGTCAGTGAGCTCTCGGGGGTCACTGAGCGGAATTAAACCCAGCCAAGCTCATTGAAATTCACTGCGCTTCTGTTCAACATTTTCTTCACCTTAATGAGCAGAGAAAGCTGGGGAATCTTGTCAGAAAGTGAGTTTAGTATAACAAGAAGTGGTTTCGACCAGATTTACGTGTTGTAAACTTTTCACACACACACACACACACACACACACACACTTTTCATGGAGTTTCTGCAGGCCCTTTTATAGAGGGCAAAAAAACCAACAACACGGCACGATGTTTCCAGATGTGGGAATGCACAGAACAAATCAAACTGATATCCCAGAGATACATCACTAATAATAATAATAATAATAATAATAATAATAATAATAATAATAATAATA
>JAOTRR010000010.1:16008961-16030645 GCA_028570945.1 Gogo arcuatus | reverse complement strand
GTGTGTGTGTGTGTGTGTGTGTGTGTGTGTGTGTGTGTGTGTGTGTGTGTTGCTCAACATTGTGTGTTATTATTTTAGAGACAATGTTTTTGCAATAGATACATACAGCTTTAGCTTATATACATCTTCTGTTTGACAAGTGTACGGGGGGAGGAGCTTGTGGCCGTGGCAAAGATTTGCATAGTAAACGCTGATTGGCTCAAAATGAACGACGAGTGACGCAGTTGAAACGCCTGGAGGCGCGAGGACTCCCTCGTTCAGAGAGAGTGATAGAAGCGCGCGCTCACTCAAGTTAACGCTGTAGAAAAAACCCCTCGTATTTAAAGGCGTCGCATTTGCGGAGTGTTTAATGGAGATCCACAGGTGACACGCGCTCCGTTACGAGCCGGTTAGAGATGGCACGCGCATAGTGACAGTGTGCAGCACATCGGCAGGTAAAGGCGCAGCTTCATCTCTGCTCACTAATCGATAGCATCGAACTGCGGTGAAAAGAGGAAAATGTTATCGCTGTGTGTGTGTGTGTGTGTGTGTGTGTGTGTGTGTGTGCGCGCGCGCGCGCGCCTGTGTGTGGGGCTGTATGACACAAGAAAAAAGCTTCCTCTCAAACTGTTGCATCTGCTGAGTGTTTGGTGCAGAGAGTGTTTGAAAGCATGAACCTAATTGTGCTGATCCAAAAACGGATCAGTGAAATGGAGCGCTTTAAATGTGCATTAACACACGTGTGTGTGTGTGTGTGTGTGTGTGTGTGCGCGCGCGCGCGCGCGTGTGGTCGCTGTTCAGAACAGATGGTGCTGAACTCGGGTTGCGCATCAACTTCCTTAACCCAAGTGAACCACACAATGTACTGTTTGTTGTTTCGTTTTGTCCTGGAAGGTTTTTAATTATTTATTTCAGAAATCTGAACGTGTTTAATGATCACCTAGCTAGTGTTCATTTTAATTAAGTCTTTAATAGCTAAATACTGTATTTTAACGTTTGCCGTACAGTTTCCTAGACACTGCGAGTTGCACAAATTGATGTAGTTTAATAAATTTTAAAAAATGTATTTTATTAGTGACACTTATTGATCCCTCTTCAGTAAGCACTTTATCCTGGTTAGGGCTGCGGTGGGTTCGGAGTCCATCCCAGGAACACTGGATACGAGGTTAGGAATACTCCTTGGCTGGGATGTCAGTCAAATTGCAGGACATCAGACGCACACACACATCAGGATCGAACCAGAGGCTCTGGAGCTGTCAGGCAGTAACGCTACCCAACTGCACCTCCATGTCACCTTTAATAGAAACAGAGGATTATGCTTCTGTACATTTCCAGTCCTTGAGGCTTGCTGTTTAGTAATACGGTTCTTTATTAGTTCTTTGAATAATTTAAATGTTCTGAGCATCCTAATTAGGATCCTTTCCAAAAGGGAAACATGCTATTGTAGAGGTTTATATCCAATCATTAAAGGTTCCCCCAGAGAGACAAACAACAGGCTTTTAAGATTCTAGATTTAAACTTTTCTTCCTTATTATGCAGTAACTATACTCGTAAAAATAAAAGGTGTCTGAATGGGTCTTTACAGTGATGCCATACAAGAACTATTTTTTTCTGGCTTTTTCCCCTCTAAAGGATATTTTGGTGGATGATACGTTAACTATTTTTGGCCATTTTATGCAGAAGGATCTTGATCATTCAGTTTATTGTGGAAACAACAAAAATAATCATTGACCAAAAGGTTCTTTAAAAGGATTGAAGATGGTTGTTGATGGTGCCAAAAATGGTTCCTGTATGACACTGCTTAAAGAACTTTATTCTGGCACTTGGAAGACGATGCAAAATGGTTAAGCTCATAAAACTATAAGAGAAAGCATGAAAGTATCATAGTTTAAGGCTTCTTCATTGGATCTCAGAAGAATTAGGTTGTAAGAAAACATACAACACCTACCTCTAACTTTAACTTTTCATATCAATTACATCATGCAAAATCTTGTAAATGTCCAATTGTGAGTCCATGGCGTTAAATCTGGTGATGCTTTGTTTTATAGTGGTAGTACAATTTTGCTTTAGTCTCCCTGAACTCCATATTTGAGTGATTTTTAAGGCAAGGGTTTTAAAATGCTGTGCTTCTCTTCTGCATGTGCTATTTTTCTAAGCAGGTGATAGATGTTTTTGGCAGAATCTACAAAAATGCTTCAGCTCTGGTGTCACCTAAAGTGAGATTTCAGTTTGATGGCAGTAGACAGAGTAAAAAAGCAGCCAGAGGTAGGAGAGACTGGCATAAATATCACTGCATAAAGATTAAAAAGCATCTTTGAAACTCAGTTTAGGGCAAAATAGAGAAAATCTCAGTAACCCAAGTACAAGGTTGAATTTATCAAGAGTTCTCAACCTGTTATTGTGTAATAACTGATTTAATGAGTGAAATACTCTCTCTAGCCCACTCGAGTCACTATTCTGTGAGCAGTGATGTGCGTTCGCTTTTGTTGCCTCTGTTTCACTATGGTAACAAGGAATCATTTGTATCTGATATATTCAGGCATTAGAAGGACTTTGTCGCTGGTGGCTCAGATGCATGAGCTGGGGGAAGAAGAAAAAAAACCCACTCCCACTCAGTTTTGGAATGGAATGAGCATTAAATCAGCTGAACAAAACAGTCAAAGCTTGTAATGATGATCCAAGGTTAGTCAGTTTAGTGGCATTATAATGAAGCATTAAATGGTGAAGAGGATCAGGAAAAGATCTATTCAGTCAATATATAAAAACACACTGAGAAGAAAATGGGTAATAAACTGAGGTTTTAAGACAATTATACTGTAAATGTCTTTCACTCTCAGAAAAAGGGGTCCTACTGTATACTGTACCATTCCTCGTCACTGGAATAGTATCCTGAAGCGTACACCATTTGTGTCTTCTTCATCCATCTTTAAACTGGAAATGTGTCTGTAGTGTACCATTAAAGCTTTACATCAAGAGGTAATTATGGTCCAGTAATGTACACTATATCCAAAAGTTTGTGGACACCATCACACCAATGTGTGCTTGTTGAGCATCCAATTCCAGATGTATTCCCCCTTTGCTGTTATAATAAGCAACCACTAGATTTTGGGGCGTGGCTGTAGGGATTTGTGTTCATTCGGCCACAAGAGCATTAGTGAGACCAGGCACTGATGTTGGGTAAGGAGGTCTGGGGTGCAGTCGGTGTTCCAGTTCATCCTAAAAGGTGTGCAGTGGGGTTGAGTTCAGTCAGGACTCTGTGCAGGACACTCGAGTTCTTCTACGCTAACCATGACACACCATGTGCTCGCTTTGTTCACAGGGGCATAGTCATGCTGGAACAGGTTTGGGCCTCTTGGTTCCAGTGAAGGAAAACTGTAAAGCTACAGCATACAGAGACATTCTATACAATTGTGTGCTTCCAACTTTGTGACAACAGTTGGGGGAAGGAGCACATATGGGTGTCAGAGGTACACTATCCACTTTTTCCAGGAGAAAGATACATGATAAAAGGTACAAAAGACAAGGGTGCCATCCTTGTTCTTGTTCATGTATTATTCTTATTAAATTTGTAAAATATGATTACCAAACAGATATTTTAAAGAAGCAGTACGAAGTCTGGTTAAAGGGAGAATCTTTACACAAAAGTCTCTTTACACATCCTTGTACAATCACAAAAAACACAGCAGTCACGTCCCTGTGCAGAGTAACGGGTGTGCTGTAGTGTGACTTGAGCCGAGTCCAGAGGGAAACGCCTTGTGGAATTTTTGGAGAGTCGCAGCCGAATACAAAAGGGATGAGAAACACTGGAGTAAGGAACTGATCAGAAGAGAAAAGAAAGAAAGAAAAAAGAAATCCTAAGCAGATAAGACAGAAATGGGGGGGGGGGGGGGGGTATAGAAATAAGGCTTTGAAAAGTAGGCACTTTTTTTTTAAATTTAATTTCAACTCTTGGAATTACTTTGATGTCCAAAATTACCTGAAAGAAACTCTGATGAAGAGATACTGAGAAACTCTTTCTTTCCCTCTGTTCAAGGTTCAAGTGTTTTAAAGACATTGTGTGTGTTTTCTGAAAACTGGAGCCCTTTAGCTGGAAACCTTTACCAGGCACAACAAGAAGAACCAGAAAGTGTTTGATGATGAAGAGGAGAACATCCTGAGAACTGAAATCATCTTTATGTTTTTTAAACAGTGGTGATCATTGAGTTGAAAGCATGGCTAAAACCTTCTACAGACTGCAGCGCTTTTTAAAACGGGCCCAACTGCTGTTTCTTTTCCTGGGTGTGGCTTACATCATGGCAGGAAGTGTGCTGCTGCTCCAGCGTTCCAATGTGGCCTTGTTTCAAAAAGGAACCTATCCGCCCTCGTTGTTATCCTCTGTACCATTGCCCCCAAGATCCCTGCAGGCACCTAGTGTTAGTTGGTACCACAGGAGGCCTGGGTCCACGATAATTCAGGATGTGGAGAACAATCCGGATTTGTCAGGAAGCAGAGCGGATCGAGAATGCTTCATGTCTCGGAACCTGAAGATTAGGCATCTGAGACGGCACTGGGTTCAGGGCCGGAGAACAGACCGAGAGAACTCAACAGAACACAATCCATCAAACAGGGACACCAGGCATAAAGGTACGAGTGGAATTATGTTAAAATGTCCAATTTTTACTTGCTCTCAGAACTGATTTCACATTATTCTCTTAAGGAACCTACATCGGGTGCTTCATAAATGACGACAAACAGCATGCGCTTGGAGGAACCGTGCTTTACGACTTCCGAAAAATGACCAGCTCTTTGTGTCACGACACCTGCTCCGAGAGGTACGCACAGGACTGAAACACTGCATAGGAGACAAATCAGTGTTTGGTAACACTCTCTATGAAGCCCATGTTCATAAGTCATTGTGCTAGGAATCATGGGCAATTTACAATGAATTATAAGCACAGATTATAAACGTGATGTACTGCACAGCCTTTATGACTACTAATGAGCTGTGCTTAATTATAAAGCAACTAACATTTAATAACAATTATAAAATCATTACCAAGTTCATCACCGAGTGCTTCAAGTAAAGTGAAGGATATGTTAATTATTCCTTGTTATAAGTAAGACACTATTAAAGCCGGCTTTACAGTGTACGATTTTTGGCTCACGAGTTGAATTCGTCAGCAACAAAGTTCTGGCAGTGTAATAAATCTTTTACTAAAATCTCAGAGTAGCTACATTTCAACCAACAGGGAACGGGTTCTTGAACCGGTTCTGCTCAGGATTCTTTGAACCTCTGTGTCTGCTAGCGAACCAGCCCACGTTTTTACAATGGTTTGGCTCGAAACTGCTAATCAAGGATGCGTCATGAACGGAGGGCGTTGCACAACTCACAACGGCGGTAAACAGTAGTAGCAAGATGGCGGAGTGCATTGATTACCTGTGAGCTTTTCTGTTTTGTTATTGCAGATATTTGTTTTCGTTCCATTTTTTCTGAAGATGTATCCTTTTTCCATTGCATTCTCCACTGCTGCACTCTGCTTCCTCTCCAAACTAATGACACGCCCACTGATGTCATTGTCATCATGGCTTGTGCTGGAAAAAACCAGCTATATTTTGGTTCCATTTGGGACCATTTTGGTTTTCAGGTTCCGAACCAACGTTTGGAACGGTTCAAAATTTGGTGAGCGAACCAGAACGGAACCCGTTCCCTGCTGGTTGAAAGTGTGAGCGCTGCGATGACACTCGTCTAAACTCCACCAATAGGAGGACAGTATAGTACAACACCAAATTCACAGGACAACTACAAATATAGTAGTGGTGATGGTTAAATAAGTGAAAAATACTAGTGAACAGAAAATCACTTTGAAGAATGGTTTTTGCACAAGCCAAGCACAAGCTGATTGATGCTATACACAGAACAGAGTCGTTTTCTTTAATCGCAGGTCTATCATTAGAGGATCTTCATCATGTAATCTGACATGAACAACACACGTTACAGCGCAGAGTGTTCTAGAATTCATCTCGTACAGTGACTGGTTCTAAAATCTGAATTATTTATAGTGCAATTACTTATAGAGCTTTAAGACGCATTATCACAAGGAATCATCATCAGCACCGTGGGAATGATTTACAAATGCTGGATTCTTTTGAGGAAGTGAGGAAGAAAGCAGACAGTGTTGGTCAGCAGGCACAGGTGGCAGAATGCAGGCACTCGGTGTTGGAGCTAGACCAGAATGTGTGTGTATATCTTTTATATGCTTTATAAAGCATTCAGCACGTTCAAAGGCTTTGACAGCCCAAAGCACGCTAAAAACATCCTGACCACTCATAGGCAAATTGCCGCAAAAGCTTAATACTCATCTCAGAAATGGAACGTATTAGTCTTGGGTATAATTACACTGTCAGCATCAATGCTCCTACTCAAAGCCACAAAAAGTAAAGAAATGTCATCCAGAATCACGCTGCCTGCTCTGCCAATGATACATAATTAATACCACTGAAACATAAAAGCTCATTGTCTCACAGAGCAGGGGAAAACTTTCCCTGGATCACATGGTGGGAGATGAATCAAGCTGTATGCTGTTTGTTTTTTAGCAGCAGAAAATATGGATTCTTAAGTATCCATTAGATTAGAGCTATGGTTCTCAAAGTGGGGTCTGAGGATCCCCAAGGGTCCGTGATGTATACCCAGTGATGTGTTCCTGACTGTATCGCTTTTTTAAATGGCATGACACTAACTGATGGTGATGTCCATCACGGTCATGGTTGTTCTGGTTATGATGTAGTCGTCATAGCTGTACATGTAATTGATTGGCCACTTAAAATAAAATGGGTTAAATAATAAAATCATTTTAACTCCAGTTTTAATTAACCGAGGAAGTGCTGTCAATGTAACACTCAGTGTTTCAAATCTACATCTGGGTGAGTGGAAAGTTCAGGAAGAAAAAGCTCTAATTGTTCGAAACCCTTCCACAATGTTAATGATAATTAGTTAATTTGTTAGAAAGCAACAGTAACGGCAAGTAGTGTAGGCAAGACTAATGGCATTCACTGAGACGTGGCGGTGTGCAGCTCTCTCAGCAACACTACCGAGTAAAAAGAAAGCTCTCATGAGAATACCTTTCCAACTCAGGTTGCTGGAGATGTTGCTTAATAATGAATGTCTACTCTTATACCCAGCTGTCACAACTGAAATGATAGAATTACTGTATAAACTGCAGAATTTGGTCACAGAGTACTCAGAAGAATGGCCTACAACCAAACCACCGACCTCTCTTACATTTTTACACACATTCACATAAGGACACTGTTCAAGATTTTGTAATCTAGTTAAAAAAATTTTTTTTAAAAAGTTTGGAGAATAGGCTATACTGAGCAGGAAAGCAGTATGTCCACCTCCCCAACCCAAACTGAAGCCAGGTTTAAACCTGTTGATCTGTCAAAAAAAGTCATACCATAAAAAATTTAGTTTACAAATCAACATATGTGGACATACTTTTACATACACCAGCCACTTTAAAAGGAAAACCTCTACACCTGCGTATTCATGCAATTATTTCTTTAGCCAATGATGAGGCAGCAGCACAATGCGTACAATCAGACATATACAGGTCAAGAGATTCAGTTAATGAGGTTCACATCAAACATCAGAATGAACAAATGTGATGTCGGTGACTTTGTCTATGGCATGGTTGTTGGTGCCAGATGGTCTGGTTTGAGCATTTCAGAAACTGCTGACACAACAGTCAACAGTCTCTAGAGGTTACTCAGAATGGTGCGAAAAACAAAAAAACATCCAGTGACTGGAAGTTCTACAACCAGAAACGCTGTGTTGATGAGAGAAGTCCAAAGAGATTGGCCACACTGGTTCGAGCTGACAGGAAGGCTACAGTAACTCAAATAACCACTCTTTATAACCACAGTGAGCAGAAAAGCATCTCAGAACGCACAACCTTGAGGCAAATGGTCAGCGAGTGTATATATAAAATGAACAACACGGAGCCACTGATTCCCGTCGTACCATTTTGAAACAAAATATGAGGTCGCCATTTTGCTTGTGGATAAAGGTTACGTTGCACATCCAATAGCCAGATCAGTAATGCATTCTCCCTCTCGCAGTGGCTACCGGTTTGCTGGACTAGAATATGGTACAGAGTGTCACTGTGGAAACCGGATCAGCGCCCCTCAGGCCCGGAGCGAGGACTGCAACCTGAACTGCAGGGCTGAAAGGGACTCGCTGTGTGGAGGCGTGGCCAGACTGTCAATCTACAAAGTGGAGGCGGGGCTTCCCGGCCACAGGAGATGTGAGTGTGCCAGGCTGAACATTCACTTATAGGGTATACTGCATAAAGGGGCTTTTACATGTGTGCAACCTCATAATTATTCCCCAGGGGAACAGGACATAGTCAAAGAAATTATAAAAGGCAACATTTTTAGATATTGCAATCAAACTATTATAGAATGAACACATCTACAAATAAAATTAATACAGTATTCAAGATTCATTCAGTATTCCCAGGCCTTCGTTTAATTTGTTTTTTTTAATTCATTTTCCAGAATTACTCCTCATAAAAGGTACACAATATATTTGCGTAATAATTAATTTCTCTGGAGTGTAAATATTGCAATATATGTTACTGAGAGAAAATAGTGTTTTGTTTTTTTTAAATAGTGCATTATATTTTTTATAAAGTTGTGGCATTTGTTTTTGGGTTTGTTTTTTTTATAGAGAGAAAAAGTAATATGTCTTCAAATGATCAAGAAATTTTTTTTTGAATGATTTATTTTTATCCAACCATTTTTGCCCACTCTCTTGAAGGGTGCCAGTAATTCTGGAGTTGAGGGAAGTATACTCCACACTCTCAAACATATGCAGACGCGCACACATGATTTCCTAGGAAACTGAATGTATGTGTATATGTGGGAAGATGCAGATTTATTTCACAGGAATGTATTTAACAATATGTCCACTGTTTTTCTTTCTGTAGCTGTTTCTCACACATTTACACACTTCTCTCTGTTGCATTACACCTCTGTTTACATTGAACACCTTCTCTCTCCGAGCTTCTGAGCAATAACAGAGTATTAACCAAAATAGATATGAAAAAGATACTAATATAGAATAAATATAGAAATGCCATGAAATGAAAATAACTTCTGGACAAAATCTAGAAGACAAAAATATTTAATTTGTACCAAAAAGACATTGTGTGTTTCAGATGTTGCTTCATTCTAATGCACTAAATTGTATATAATAGTGTACAAATATGCAAGAAAAGAGTCAAATTTGCTCTGATAATTGTTTCAACCTCTCTCTCTCTCTCTCTCTCTCTCTCAGACAGAAATGTCCATTATCATGGCTGCTTCCACACCCCAAAGAACATCAGTGCTGGTTTCCTGCTCCATGCCGGCCAGCAGAACATGACCTCACAGCTGTGTGTGGAGATGTGCACTGATCAGGTTGGATCCCACGTCCCTGAACTCGCTCGCTGCAGCCTTTTAGTTCGCCTCCTTTGTACTTACTTCAAAAGAGGCCATCGTCAATCAATAGCCCTTTGTGATTCAAGAGCCTCTTTTTTTTCCTTTTTTCTTTTTTTTTAAGTCTTACACAGAAATGAAGCTCTGTGCTCTCGAGCCATGTGCACAATCGCTCGTTTTTTTGCCAGAGAAGGCATAATGGAGCTTTAATGAGGAACGGATGAATATAGAGTCATTAGTTTGTATTTTGCGTTTGCAGTCTGAATCCATGACAGTATGATTATAGGGTGTAACATTCTGACCCGCTCAGGAGCTGCCTCTGGCTGTACTGAGGGGGCGGGACTGTCTCTGTGGCCACACCTCCACTTTTCTCCCAATGCAGAAGAATGTAGACAGCCAGCTGTGTGGGTGGAGCAAAGCTACAAACCACACCTCCGATGCAGACTACTTACAGGTGTACAGCACACCTGTGCTAGGTAACAGACACACACACACACACGCACACACACAGGCCCTGTTTACTAAGGTCACAAATAACTCTGCAGCTGTTATACTTGTAATAAACTTTATTATTAAAACTGAGTGAATTATATATTTTAGCCTTTTATCATCTGGAAGAAAATTCAATACATGTTCTGCAGATGAACTAATTAGCGCATGCTATTGGTGTTCCTAAGTGACTTTCAGGTTTAGCTACTCACAGTGCGAGTCTCAAATATTCTATTTGCATTGACTCTACTATTTTATTAGGAACATGTATTTCTTTTTCAAAAGTTGATTTATATGAAAATTAATAAAAGAGAACAGGTGAGACAGTGGAAACAAAACCTTTTAAAACGAAAATGACAAAAATAAATCTGACTGTAACCTAATCCCTAGTATATCAAAACCTAATCTTAATTCCAACTCTAACTAACTTCATGAAATAACCTAGCTTATTTAATTTTTCAAATAAAAGCTGTTTCATTTAAAATAAAAATCACAGAGAAGCAGTTAAATATCACCACACTGGTAATTATTGTCACGTATTTCATCTGGAGGACATTATGGTTCTCATAATAAAGAGATAAATACATGGCATCCTCAACACACACACACACACACACACACACACACACCTGCATGCTCATATTCCCTGTATTGTCAGTGTCTCGGTGTAGAGAGAGGATGTTTCTACCCGAGAGCTTGTCCTCCCTCACGGCATTGTCCAGTTTTCCTGGAGCGGGTAACACTTGGCTGCGGCACCTCATTGAGCTTGCTACAGGTTACTACACGGGCAGCTACTACTTTGATGGCTCTTTGTACAACAAAGGTGAGACCCTGTTACTTAATGTCACAGGATTAAATAAAAATTATGTTTTATATGGAATTTTCTGAACATTGTTTTGGTACAACAAACACTACCACAAATACATACAATTTGAAATGACCTATAAAATACAAAATACATACAAATAATATAAAACACCAAAAATCTATATTTCATTTTATTTTATATATTTTATCTCAATTACTATTTTACTATCGCTGGTATAGCACACAGCCAGACACACCTCCTAAAACTAGTTTAAAAAAGGACCTATTAAATGTATAATTTTTGATTAACAATGTTTGGAATTCAGAGACCACTACTTGTATACTCTGAGGTAATTCTTGTCCCATTAATGTTGTCAAAGTTTCTGAAAGCCTTTTCTGTAAACGTCTCGCTTTTTTCAACTTTGTTAGGCTTTAAGGGAGAGAAGGATTATTGGCAAAGCGGGAGAACCATCTGTGTAAAGACACATGAGAGCGGGCAGAGGGAGATCAAGAAGTTCGATTCAGCCATCCTGTTAATTCGGAACCCGTACCACTGCCTCGTGGCAGAGTTTAATCGCAAGAATGCTGGGCACCTGGGCTACGCCACAGACACGCACTGGAAGAGTAACGGTAATCATGAACTAAGACAAATTTGAGTATTGAATTTGAGTGTTTAGCATGACACAGTCATCACACCCTACTGTGTTAAATACTGTTATGGCCTACGGTGATTAAACGATGTCATATTCCAGAAACATGCAGAGGATGTGTGTGTGTGGGGGGGGATTCTGAAGAAAACAAATATACTGAAATCTACAGGACTCTGAGGAAAACATGGCCAGAGTTTGAAGGACAAGCTGACTGAGCATTCAGCTGTTAACTAAACGTTGGCATTATTTTATTAATTCGGCAACTCAAAACTGTGAAATAAAATCGTGATAAAATGGCCAACATCTCACACACACACACACACACGCACACATTAAAATTTCATGAACTCAGTTTAGTATCTCATGGTTTCATTAAGTTGTGTGGATGAGGAACTGTTGGAACTGTTGGCAGGATGTGCTGGATCAAGTGCTATTTTATACACTGACAAATAATGAGTGTGGAAGTCATTAAGTTAAACAATTTAACAACATTTGCAGTGATTCATGTAATAATTAGCTACAACCAGTCATGCAGCAGTATATTGGTGAAATACTAAACTCCTAACCTGTGTATATATTGACCTCATTTTGGACTCAACTTGCCAAATCTGAACAAAATTAATATGGAAATGGGACATTCGCCCGAACCCTATAGGTCCACTCCGATTTTCATCATAGCTTTTATATTTTATGATACACTAACACTTGCATGTCAATACCAAGTCAGATTTTCCAGTGAAATTTTTTGTAGCTCCATGCGTCTCTTTCTTAATATTACGCCCTGTCGTCCTCAGAGTGGCCCGAGTTTGTGGAGACATACTCCTCATGGTGGGTGTCTCACGCTCTGGCTTGGCTGCAGTTCTCCAGACGTTTGCTGGTGGTGCACTATGAGCAGCTCTGCACAGACCTCGTCCACCAGCTCCGGCTCATGACGGCCTTCCTGAATGTCACCGTTCCTGAAGAACGGCTCTTGTGTGCCGAGAGAAACCGAGATGGCCACTTCAAACGCACAGGATCTCGGCGTCTCAATTTCAACCCCTTCACGGAGGGCATGAGGACTCGTATAGACGGCTACATGCTAGAGGTGGACCGTGCTCTCAGAGACAGAAATCTGAGTGGCCTGCCGCAAGAGTACATGCCCAGATGATGATGACGAACTCTAATAAGCTAGTGCATGAGGATGGTGGATTTTTCTCTGCAGGACAGGACGAGGGGATACATTGAGAAAAAAAAAAAAGTGCCTGGAAACTCAGTTAACTAACACATCTTGTGGCCTTCTCTGTGGTTTATGCTCTTTTTCCTTATGATCATGTTACTTAATAAATAGCAACGCAATTTGTTAACATTAAACCCCACTGCTGAACTTCTAACCATGATATCTTCAATTCAATTCAATTTCTGTAGTGCTTTTAGAAACAGATGCTGTCACAAAGCAACTGTACAGAAACCCAGATGTAGATTTAGATCCAGGAGAAGCCAGAAGTGACAGTGGTGAGGCATAACTTCCTCAGAAGACAAGAGAAAGAAGCCTTGAGAGGAACCAGATTCACCAGATAGTGAGATTATAAATCAATCATTAAAGGATGTTCAGTATGAGCAGAACCTTAGTGTACTTGTATTAACTTGTATTAACGCAATTCGTGTTTTTCCATAAGAGATGTTTGGTGTTTGAAGTTTGCTTCCTTAATCTGATGTAATTAACAAATCAACATGCTTTGAAGCAAGTGTTCGCTCAATGATAACCTTATAGCTTTAATCCGTCTGGCAGTTTGAGTGGCAGACATCATGGCTTGGTGGATCGACTCCATTTGGGTTAAGGAGAACATTTTGTAAACGTTTTCCTCCAAACTGCCACTTTATCCTGAATAAGGGTGACTGAAGCAGCCGGTTTCCTCTCACATCTCTGCCAATGTGCTCATACATATTCCACTTCCACTTCAAGTCTCAGATGTCCTGGAGATGTAAGTAAGTAGAGCAACATGAACAACACAAAGTCACTGCCCTTGAACTATCCAGGGGTGGAAAAAGTTTTAAATAAATAAAATTGATTCAAAATGTTTATATGAACACTCCCACAGAGCGTGTAATATACACCAAGCTAAACACCACATCAGCAAACTTTAACTTTTTCACTGAAGTTCAATCTGTATGTCTACAGGGTCACTTTCTCTTCTCACTTTACATTTCTAGATATGTACTTCCCCATTAAATTGTTTTTCTCTTTGTTTTACTGTCAAATCATGTTTTATATTTCATTTGTACTCCATTAGTGCTCCAAATGCTGCATCACATGCATCATTTCGTTTTTCTCTCCATTTGTTTGTTCTCAAAACAATATTCTCATCCTTTTCTTTCCTTCTATTTTTTCCCCTCTTTCTTTTTCTAGTAGCAGCTTTAATACTTCAGAAAAATGTGGAGGTGATGGTGGGTTTATATATACATTATATAAACACAAACAAAAATACTGAAAAGCACAGCTTAAAAGTGCTCTACTTTATTTAAAAAAAGAAAAAAAAAGAAAGCATATTTTGTTTGCATGATTCTCCATGGTGATAACAAAATATCCCTTTGAGGTAATCCCTATATGCCACATATAGATAGTTGTGGGTGTTTCTGTATTTAAATGAGCAATGGAAATGCGTATGCATGGTGGCTATGAACATTTGGTATTTACTAAGCTTCATTGCTTACATCTGTGCATATCATATGCATACACATTTAATGAATCCCAATTTTATTGTTCATATGAGACACAATGTTGATAAATCAGGACCTAGGTTTGAATGTAAACCAGAGTCAGTGCCTGCATCTATGATTAATCTCATACACAGCCTGCTTGTGCTCGCACACACACAGAGCTAAAATTATATGCTAAGCCTGCACCTAAGCAGAAGCATGTTGTGTTGAATGAGCTGCCATCTGTTTTCCAGCTCCAGATTAGAGGTTGATTGGTTGCTCTAAAAATACCCAGGAGGTCAAACTGCAGTTGTTTGTTCTGCTTTATGCGTCCTGATGATCGTGTTTTCTTTCCCCGACACATTTAGATTGTGGTTTTATATGCCAGGGACACCGAGGATGAAATATGTTGACTGATGTTTTTGATCTGCTGCCAAAGCAGTGTGATTATCATATTAAGTGATTTTACCGCAACTTATTATCGCCTTTAAATCAGCCTTATATCAATGTTGGTGTCAGGATTTGAAGTCCTGATAAAAAAAAAAAAAAAAAAAAAGAGCAGGACTTCTTATTAACAACGATTCTCATCACATGTAACCTGTTGTCATAATTCAGGAAAGCCAGAAGCAAGAGAAATTTATCTACGATTTCTTCATTATGGATTATCCGAGCATCATGGTCATAAAAATCAGCCTGGTGTACAAAGCAGGCTGATGCTAAAAATGGAAGCGTTTTACCACAGGAACCTTTTCAGGAACCAGGAATTCTACCTGTTTAGTATTAGCTGGCCAGCCTAGGAAGCAACTCTCAGCAGCATCACTATGCTAATAATATATACTGTATATTACATAATGAGTGATTGTCAGAGGTCTTGAACAACTAAAATGGTTTGCAAAGTTCACAACTAGTTACAAGTGTTATTTGAGTCGTCATATTCTTTGAAATTCAGGCTACAGATGTTCAGTTGTTCGCTCTTCAAATCTTAAAACGCTAGTACAGATGTTTGCTTTAATTACTTGCGCATTTAGGGACACAGCAATGACTGTGATGTCCATTGTTCACTAACTCAGTAGAGGATTTGAAATGCATTGAGAACGGATTTTGTCCTGCATGGGAGGAGCATCATCAGAAGCTTGGATTGTTTGTGGTGATGTTCCACTTACGCCATCAAAAACTGTATCCAGGTACTTACAAGAGTAAATGTGTTTTCTTCATCAGGTCACTACTCCAGTGTTAAGCATGTTATCATTTTGGAATGAGAGTTACACACCTCTACCAGACAGGTAAACAAAACTATGTGAAATATAAAAAGGACTAGAGACTAGGACTCGGGGAACCAAGGAACCACCTGCCTGAGAACCTGCCCAAGCTTTATCTGTTTTCTTCCTGGAGCTGGAATCGGTAAACAGCCTTTTTTGTGCTTAGTGAAAGTCACATTCTCTATGAGATAAAAGCGCAGTAACATAACATTGGTACACCATATGCTTTTCACCACTCATTACGCCTCTGTGTCTGAAATGAGGGCTTTAATAGCAGTGGCACACGGCGTCACTGCCTGAGCTCTGCCAAACAAGTCTATAACACCATCACAGGGTTCATGACTTGCTGACGTGCTGTCCATCTGCTAAATCTCTCTCCACTTCCTCAAGCAATCATGGCTTCATGAATGCCAGCTATAAACGTTCATATATTATATTGGCTTTACTACTGTTCTGTGTTCACAGGAAGCTATTGAGATAAAATGGTCAGTGCATTTATAACAATCTGGCCAGAACACCAAGCATAAAGCTGTTGACAACATGTTGTTAACGTAGAAGGTGGGCCAAGTGTGCAAAAATAAATAAATAAATAAACAGACAAACTGGGGTGCAGTTAGTGTTCCAGTACATCCAAAACGTGTTCAGTGGGGTTGAGGTCAGGGTTCTGTGCAGGATACTCGAGTTCTTCCACTCTAACCTTGGCAACCCATTCATGGACCTGGCCTTGTGCACAGCGGCACCGTCATTCTGGAACAGGTTTGGGTCTCTTAAATTCCAGTGCTACAGCGTACAAAGACATTCTATACAATTATCCAGTTCAAACGTTGAGGCAACTGTTTGGGGAAAAACCACATATGGGTGTGATGGTCAGGTGTCCACATACTATTGTCCATATAGTGTACTTCCAGTAATTCAGCATAGTTTATACTGTCTACAAACTTCTTATCATCGTTTTAAAAGTGCAAGCTGCAGTACTGGAGCCCTCATACACGACAGGCAGCACATAACCACAGACAGCATGCAAGCTTGTAAGGAGGTGGTTTCGTTTTCATACGACTCTCGCAGACATGGCCTTTCAGCCAAGCAAATCAGAAAGATGGATGACATCAGACATTAAAATCTCATCACATCATCCAAGATCAATACGTTGGCAGGACACCAGTATGCTAATTAATTTCACAGACTGTATGCTAGCTTTGCATCATTCAACCATTCCTAACAACTTCACTGGGGCCCAAGAAGAACGACTCAACCCCTCGTCCGATTAATCCTCATCCTCTGTTGTTGCTGTAAACTTCCCCTCCTTCAGTGTCTCTCGTTTCCTACAGGAAATAAATCTCACCCACAAAAGAGCCACCTCAAATACAGGGCTAATAAAAGTGTCTGGCTTGGCCTTCTCGTTTCACACAGAATCATCTCGCTGATGGAGTGGTAGTAAAAAGCAGCTGTAAAAAAAAAATGTCCATCTTGAGAGCAGCGTTAGTCATAAATATCTGTTTCTGCAAGAGGAGTGTGTGAGACCGCAGCATTATCATTTCATTCTTACGTGTTTGAGGTTTAAGCTCTTTAATGAAGACCTTAATGGTTCATTGGTTATTCTTCTGGGTGAAATTTTAAGGGTTCTGTGTAGAAACCTACAACACAGTGGTCCCAGGCAGAACCCTTTTTTGAAAGCTTAGATCCGATGAACGCTCTAGGAACCCTTGAAAAACCCTTTTTTCCTAAAAGTGGGTAAGTGTGTGGTGCAAATACCACGTCATTGGCTGTTAGTTTCTTCTTAACACCTAGAAGCTGTCAGGCATTTCAGATTTATCTAAAATTGTTTTAGTATTTGGTACAATTTCAGAAAAAATGGTTCTTCAAGGATTCTTTAAGGCTTCATTAGAGTTCTACTTGGAATCTTTTCTCATTGGGTTGTAGGCTTAGTGGTTCCCCAAAAGAGAAGCCCAACGAGCCCTTCTAAAGAAGAAAATACGCAAGACGGTCAGACTTTTGTATTCTGCCTAAAGATACATTTTTTAGCAATAACAACTTCATTTATTGGTTGCAGCGTGCGGATACGAAGTAATAGAAATAACAGTGATGCTTTATATTTGTTATACTGAACGTGATATCTGAGGTGAGTAAAATGTTAAAAATGTTCAACTTGGAATCCCCTAGAACTACTCAAAAAGGGGACGGAGGAGAGGATAATTATGAGACATCATGTAAAAATTGTGAACTGATGACCACACCAGCAGCAGGATCCCAAGCCGAGTGAGTCACTTTGCAAAACTGATTGAGGTAAAATGAAAAAGCCCCCAATTAACATTCCCTGTCATCCTGCAATCTCGTTTACGATGCACTAATAGGAATCAAACAGAGGCCAAATAAAAAACAGTTTCCTCCGGTCCACGTCTGTTTTAATGATCGGCGGATACGCCTGCTGCATGACAAAACAAATTCAAAATCAAAGGAATAATAAATAAATAAATGATCACACCTCCCTCTCCTATAGAGGGTGTATTTCACCTATCTATGAAACGCTAACAGCAGTCTGAATTTATGATGCATTTCTATACCAGCACCAGTGAATCACTCAAAACCTCCATTAACAGCAAATGTGTTTCTGTTAATGTCACTATTATTCTACATGTCACCTTTTAACTTCTTATTTAAAATAAAAGCATGTCCAAATGCTACACTCATCCAGCTCATATTATCAAAATGAGTCCAGCCACAATGAGCTGACAATAACACATATGATGGGGGGGGGGGGGGGGGCAATTTCCTTCATTTCCTCTAGTTATTACAATTTAATGAAAGCTAAAAAGCACTTACGTTGAAAGGACCAAACACTTCATGTCGCATCTAAAAAGCATGTCTGAAAATACGGACGCGTCCCCGTCAGCCTTGTTATTGCTGCCATAGGTTTAAATTGCACTGCTCTTCGTTCATTCATCTACTAATGGGCTCTGGCGTTAGTGAGGAGACATCAGCCATGTAGCACTTACTCAAAGCAAAGGGAAAAAATAGTCTACATGAAATCTGGCTGGCTGAATACAACTAAAAAAGGACTGCATTTTATAGTATGAAAGTAAACCTGCATGAGCTCTGAGACTGACAGGAAAATTTAAGCTGGTATTGAGATATGGTAAAGATGTTTACTCGGTGGTGTAGATCATGTTTGCTTGTGGATTTTATTTTATTGCATCGATTTTGCACTTGGTAGGTTCAGCTACGAACTGAACATTACATGTCACTGAAAGTGACTGAAGATTATTACTCGCCGCACTCAGGATGGCACATTTTGCTTCATTTCTTACCAGAATCACTGAAACTCACCATAAAAAAAGAAGATAAAACCTCTTGGGAGTTACAGCACATTATTATTTTGACACTGCTTACAAGTAGAGCAGAATCCAACTGAGAATTTAAGGAATTTGATCAATCCAGAAAGATGAAGTTTTCTTTCTGTGGAATCAAACGCAGCTGAGATAGCAGCGTGCACATCTCATGGGTGCCGTTCTTCAAAAAGACAAATCACGACAAGAAACTTCTCTGAGGTTACAAACTGTCCCTTAACACTTCAACCATCTGTCTGAATAAAGGCAATTTAATTAGCTTAGGGGTCACAAAGATAATGAAACTTTAAAAAGCCATTAAACAAAGACAAAGTCATTTGCAAGGACACAGCAGTCTGTCGGAATATTCTTGTCGGAATCGGAGCTGTAACTGACTCAGCATAATCAGAGTTTTAATGGGCTACTTGGCTTTTAGCTAGCACAATGATTAAAGAGAGAGAGAGAGAGAGAGAGAGAGAAAAAGTGAAAAAGAAAGAGCAGGGTAATGCATTATTAATGACTTTGCTTGAGACTTGTGATGTCAATTAACTATTTTTTAAACTGAATTATTATGCAGTATCTGATGAACTGCACCTTGAGAAAAGTGTAGATCCTGGTGGAACGAAGCATGACTCGTAAGTGCTCAGTGCTCGCTGAATTGAAGTGCTCTCCATCACACGCTTTTCACTGTACTCTGTGCTCATTTTAATGATCACGCTCGCTGATACCACTTTGTGCGCTCATATCGTCCTCGTGCTGTCTGTTAAAGATACCATTTAGATGTTTTATGGGGTACTATAGTGATATCGATATTTTCACAGAGCAGTTTGCAGCCTGCTTTGATTAGACTGTCATCATTTATCATGACAAATGTCCACACTGCTGTCATTTCGCACAACACCACGTACACTAGCCAGACTGCTCAAATAGCCAACCTTTCATGGGTCATAACATCAAGTGCAAGTCATTCAGCCGGACTGAATCTCAGTATCCTTTAAACACACTGAGTAAACTGAAAATCCCATTATATTTATGAAGGACGGAATACTCTCCACAGCACAGAAATATCGGTCACACACTACACGCCTGGCGGGGCTTTGCTTTGAAGACGGTGTTTATGAAAAAGCACAAGCTTCTTGATTTCATGTTTCAAAATGGAAGGCTCCAGGATTTGGCAGAATGGTCCTTTAGGTGCATGGATAAATGCTACACCGATAAATGCGTGCCAGAATGAAGCGGTCTATCCAACTGTCCGTGTTAAAGACGACCCATCTTAAGCATCTCGCCAAAGCTTATATCGGTTCCACGCCATTTCATCTCATGGAATTTTGCCTGAAAGTGAATGAACAAAAGAGCAGTCATGAAATATTCTCACAGCAGGAACACGCCAGCAGGGTTTGCTCAGAACGTTGCTCAAATGGCATGACTGCCAGTGTATTGAGATGACACTTAGGGATGTCAGCACTATCCAAAACTACTTTTAGCTGAGACAGGGACGCACTGAGCTGTGGATAGAGAAGGAACAAAAAACTCAACACTATAATAAACTTATAACTGGCTCTTAGAAAAGTGGCATCTCTACTTTTCCTTCTTCTTCTCCTCCTCTCTCTCCTTACTACAACCAGAGTTGTGTATTAATGTTTTTGCTTACTCGAATAGTTTAAAAAACACACCATGATGAGAATATATTTTGCAAGACAAAGCACATTCATGCATATTCAAAAGATCTCTTCATTGTTAATCTGGGTAAAGATGTGAGTAATGTTCGTTAAGACCAGGTTCTCGTCATCATAAAAACCATTACATGGATGTCAAATGTGTTCTATTTATTTAGCGCTCATCGGATTGTTTTTTTCATTGATTCAATTTCTTTGGTTTTTCAATCAAATCCAGCTGACAGCGTACGCGAGCTTTTTTCAGCGCAGAGCCTGACAGCTCATCTACACACACGTCAAAGTGTCTGCTCTGTTCCTCTGTCAGGACACACACAGCAGCGGGGCTTTGATCACACTGACAGCTGTGTGTCCCTCCGTCCAAACAGCGCGCACACACACACACACACGTTCCCACAGGAGACAGCCATCACAAGAAGTGGAACCATGATTCGAGCACTTCCCTCATTATCCGCCGTCTCCTGTGATGCCAGAGTGGATGAGATGCAGGAAGAAGGACGTCTTAATTTAGACACGACTTGACTTTCTTTGTCAGATTTTTACTTTTGAGCCAGAAATGTTGCATATCTGCAGGCAATTTACGGACTGGACACATGGGAGCTCTCGACTAAATGCAGCCGTGCAGTGGGGACTCTGTCTGCAAGCACGTTTGGGTTTTACTCATGTTTCCTTTCCAAATAAATTATTTGTCCATACTTTCAGACTGAAAGAACAACTGGCTTATTAACCTTTATAATTAACATGTGATCTTTAACTGCATCAAAGATTTATTTTGTAATAGCCCTTACTTCATCTCTACCTAAAGAGAGCAATGCAGCGGCGCTTTAGTCCTTTAATCTTCTCCAGCTCTCACCTTTCGTTTATACACGCCGCTTAAATGGATCAGCTTTCAAAGTTTCAACTTTCACACTGGATACCGCTGTCAACACCATCACGTTCGTCATCTCATAGATCACTAACTAGCCGAGCAGAGTTTCTGCCGTGACTCAGTGTCGTATCTACATGTTTCTTCAGACGCCAGTGGGTGCTGCCATGACAAATGACAACTTCCGCTCGCCGGTTTTGTGTTTCCGGTTACCTTGCAACTGAATGACGGAGTGTGACAAACATAGCTAACCAAAACCGACCTTAAAATATGTAGCTAGCTGATAAATGTTTTTAAAATGGGTCCATTTGTGCCTTTGTTGGTTGTCAGAACAGTTGAAGGAAATTGAGCAGCCGACTGTCTCCACGACTCCACTCTTCCTTAGCGTTACCTCCATCATAGGTTTAGCTTGATTGACACTCTGACTGGACTCTGTGTCATGTAATTGAGGGCTGAAAGCGGATGTAAATGCAGGAAAAGGTGTTTATTTAGCAAACAAACAAACAA
>JAOTRR010000010.1:15972035-15988683 GCA_028570945.1 Gogo arcuatus | reverse complement strand
TGTGTGTGTGTGTGTGTGTGTGTGTGTGTGTGTGTGTGTGTGTGTGTGAATGTGTTGGTATATATTCATATCTTGGTCCCCACAAGGATAGGAATATGTGGCAATTTTGTCCTTGTGGAGACATTTGGCTGGTCCTCAATGGACGGTCCTCGCAAGGACAGTGAGGCAAATATATGTGTGTGTGTGTGTGTGTGTGTATCTGAGACAATGAACTCAACCACCTCTTACCTTCTGTCTGATATGATGAATACACTCGTGTGTCTGTGAGTCTTCTGTATATGCAGAACTTACCAGATGTGCTTTCCATACTGCACACACACACACACACACACACACACACAGTCCCTACCACGTGACTTATACACACACTGCCGCAGGTGAAAGGGGTAGAGCTACATGACTTATGCATGGCTGCAGTGGAAAAGCCTTTACGTCGCTCTGGATGACTTCTGGGGAAAGTCGTAGACTTCAGTTAGGAGACTGCGCTGCTTTGCATCGGGACAAATTGTGGTAACAGAGCTTTTCAGCAGCACTTAAGGTGTACCAAACCTGGAAAACAAACAAACAAATATAATAGGCACCATCATCACCATTATGTGAAGACATTATACTATTTTATTACATTTTATTATTGTACCACACAATAAACCTGATAAAGCTGTACAGAACTGATGCAGATGCGTTACTATGCTTATGAGGACCTTACACTGACATAATTATTAATGAAGCTAATTATTATTATTATTATTATTATTATTATTATTATTATTATTATTATTATGCTGCACCAAAATCTAACTTTAATCTGAACCTCAGTAAACAAAAGGAAACGTTTGGGCTCTCTTAGGTTTGTTTTTTTTTTTTGAATAAAAATGTTCATTTTTGTAAAATAGCATGGGGACCAGCCGGATGTCCCTACAAAGTCAAACCTGTGAGATATTCCTAGTCTTGTGTATGTATACATTCTGAATTAAAAGCATGTCCACATGTATAAATTATAAAATACATGCAAGCACACACTTTATTCTTCAAATTTTACTTTTTACATTTGTATCTTTCACACTCACAAAACACAGAGAACCAATTTTATTTTTTACCTGTATGTTGTACAAGGTGACTTCTTAACTTTCAACTCCTGAAAAAAAGATGAACAGAACATGAGTTAATGAGACAATAACACGAAAAGGCAGATCTGTGTTTTTTTCCTCGGAGTTCACTTGAGGATGCAGGAAAGCAGATGTACGAGTTCTTTGCTGCCAAAGCTCTCTGTGAGCTCTAGTACAAAGGAAGACCGCAAGCTGAGTAGTGTAGGTATGTGTGTGTGTGTGTGTGTGTGTGTTGCACTCTCTTTCCCCTCACAGTACAATTTCACTAAAGTTCCCACGTTCAGCTGCCAATCACACATCGGTCACACTCTATTTACACAACCATAAACACAGGTTTGCTCGAGGGAAGGTTTCAGCAATATAATCAGAGAGAGTATTGTGTGTGTGTTTTGTGTGTGAGTGAGAGAATGAATGTCTACAGCAGAAAGTTAGGGCTGGTACACCTGCGGAGCATGTTGCCGCTGGCTGGTGGGTTAAAAGTGACGCCAGCTGCGGGTCGTATCGAAGCTGTGGCCGCTGGAAAGGCCGAGCTGTGAGACAGAGCCTCATTATCCTCTACAGTGAAAGAAAAGAAAAAGCCAGTCGTGGTTCAATAACTCTGAGCAGATAGCACGTTTCCCTGGCAACACCTCCGAAGCAGCTCTGCAGAGATCCCAGAGAGAGACAGAAAGGGGGAGGGTGAACAAGTGGAAGGAAGGAAGGAAGGAAGGAAGGAGGAGACCTAGACAGTGTTGGGGTTGGAGGCGGTTCTGGGTGACACTTGTGCTCAGCGCAAACATTAAAGACTGTTAACACACACAAACAGGAGTCGAGTCGAGACCATATACACCTATACATATTTTTTTTCCCGGGTAATTTACTTCTGATCATGAGTTTATATGTACCCATCTTGCATACACACATTTTCTCCATATGAACTTACATCCTTTATGAGCCAACAGCAAAATCATGAGGCTAATTTGATTAGCACTAATAAAATGCCAAAACTGATGTTACATTATGTATATGTAAAGATTCAACATGAACAAAGATTCCGCTCTTACCATTCACGACTTAGGAAGTCGACTTTGGGAATTTCCACTGTCACTCTGCTTTTATACTGTTCATATACAGTAAGTGCAAGCTAGTTAATCATTACCATCAGTTATTACATACAACAGTGTAACACTGAGCAGTGACCATGAAGTAGTCGTGTCCTCAGTGCCTATCAGTACCAGTGAAGGAGGCGTGTCCTCTGTGTCTATGAGTACAGTGAAGGAGGCGTGTCCTCTGTGCGTATGAGTACAGTGAAGGAGGCATGTCCTCTGTGTCTATGAATACAGTGAAGGAGGCGTGTCCTCTGTGCCTATCAGTACCAGTGAAGGAAACGTGTCCTCTGTGTCTATGAGAACAGTGAAGGAGGCGTGTCCTCTGTGTCTATGAGTACAGTGAAGGAAGCATATCTTCTGTGCCTATCAGTACCAGTGAAGTAGGCATGTCGTCTGTCTATAAATACCAGTGAAGGAGGCGTGTCCTCTGTGTCTATGAGAACAGTGAAGGAGGCGTGTCCTCTGTGCCTATCAGTACCAGTGAAGTAGGCATGTCGTCTATGTCTATAAATACCAGTGAAGGAGGCGTGTCCTCTGTGCGTATGAGTACAGTGAAGGAGGCATGTCCTCTGTGTCTATGAATACAGTGAAGGAGGCGTGTCCTCTGTGCCTATCAGTACCAGTGAAGGAAACGTGTCCTCTGTGTCTATGAGAACAGTGAAGGAGGCGTGTCCTCTGTGTCTATGAGTACAGTGAAGGAAGCATATCTTCTGTGCCTATCAGTACCAGTGAAGTAGGCATGTCGTCTGTCTATAAATACCAGTGAAGGAGGCGTGTCCTCTGTGTCTATGAGAACAGTGAAGGAGGCGTGTCCTCTGTGCCTATCAGTACCAGTGAAGTAGGCATGTCGTCTATGTCTATAAATACCAGTGAAGGAGGCGTGTCCTCTGTGTCTATAAGTACTGGTGAAGTAGGCGTGTCTTCTGTGCCAGTTAGTTCCAGTGAAAGGGGCGTGGCCTTTGTGCCTATCAGTACCAGTTAAGGAGTCATATTCTTGAACTCAAACACAGAATATTGTATTGCAGCAGATAGTTTTAAAAGTATTTTTCATACATCAGATTGTGACAAGATGCACAACCATATCACACACTGAACGCCAACACCACTAACACCAATGCTATTGGCAACGCCCAGTGCAGAGCTTTTGTAAATTATTCAGTTTAAGTGTTTCAGTTTAAGCCCAGTATGCATTTAATGGTTGGATGATTTAATGGTTGGGTGGCTACAGCATTGTGGAGACTGCAACGGCAAAAATCTGTGGACATGGAGCGAATGTTTGACTTTGGATTGGGACGGAGTCCAATTCTGATTAGAACACACAATCTGTGATTGTGTTCAGGTGACTGTCTGGCCTCCCGCTGCAGTGTCTGGAAACTCAGACATCAGACTCCCCACCTGCTCTCCCCTCCTGCACGCGCAAGACACAGACACAGACACAGACACACAGCTGGTTCCTGAGGTTTGGATTGATAAGACTTTGGCAAAGTCTGACATTAACGCAGCGTTCGATCGATAGGAAAAACAAGGCTGTAATCCTCCAAATCTGGACATCGTCTCAAACTCCTGAGCTTTTCTTAATCTACTTTCAGCATGTTTCACATGCACAGATGTTAAGTATAGTTTGAAAGGGACACAAGTTCTTACTTTACCCCCTCCTTGACAGACTGCTTTAATATAAAGTCTACCACTGTCGGCCTTTCTCGCTTGACATTTAACAGAATTTTCTCGTGGCGTTTCGCAAGACAGGTGAGACGATGGAGCAGAACAAGCACCCGCGTGCCGCATTTTCACAAAACAATGAAACCACCAAGAAGCTGCTTTAATTTCATACAAATTGCTTTAAATAAGTGTGGTATGAATGCTCATTATAGGGAATTACTGAGTTTCTAACTCTGAACTGTTTTATTACATCCCAGCTCTTATTTTACTTTTTTGCAGGACTGTTAATTGATTATTTCCTGAATGAAGATGGGCCTAACACAAGTGAGGTGAGCTCAAGGTAAAGGTATATAATTAAAAATAAGTGACCATGACAAGATGACAAATACTGATGACCTCCCTCTAGGGAATTAATAAAAAAAATAGCAACCTTTTTTTTTTTTTTAAAGAATGTCTGCTCTGTAATTTATTATGGAGCAGTGCGCTAATCAAGTGTGTTAAAACTGAAGTAAATATGTTAGAGTGACAGACACTCCCTAATAATAAAGTCACATAAATGAAACAAGAGTTAGTTAGCAGACATTAGTAAAGCAAATCATACAAATCAGTGTTTGAAAAGCTTTCCTTTTTACTGCTTATAGAGTAAGTGATTATTGTGGCATCAGGATTTGAACCTCTTTATAAAAAGGTCTTTGTGTGCCTGCCTTCATCTCTGTCTCGTGTGTAAAACAAACCGATACACACAAATGACCTATATGCCAATGTATCTCTGACTAAATCTGTAAATATTAAATGCAAGCGGAGTGAGGCGGTGTGTGTGCGGAGCTCAACAGACCCTTTAAAACACATCAATCCATTTATTAAACATTTTTTTTTCATTTGCGGTCGAGCCACATCCTCTGTACTCAGCTCTGGAGGGGGGTCGAATATTTATAGGACTGTTCAGATGAGCTCTGAAATGCGTGCTGTGTGTGTGTGTGTGTGTGTATGTGTGTGTTGGTGGGGGTAGGGAGAGCAGTGAATTTCATCATTGCCTTGGCGCTGCCAGGCTTCGGCAAGTGTCAGACAGATTCTAATAAAAGTGTCTGGCCCCACGGTGGGCACCGGGCTGGCGCTTGCTGTGCCGCGGCTGACTGCTTGGTATGCGTGGAGCATGGCAGCGCTTCAGCTGTTGCTGGGGGCTCCATGGTAAAGAGTCACACTGATTAGTTGGCATCGGCCATTGTTCGGTGCGAGACCAAACGGGGGGAGAAAATACAATTAGAGCCAGAGAGAGACGGTGAAAGAGACAGTGAGACAGACAGAGAGAGCAAAAGGGAGAGGGTGAGAGAGAGAGAGAGAGAGAGAGAGAGAGAGAGCATGAGAGCGCGTCTGAGGGAAAAAGCGATTGTTTTTGAAAAACAGCATTTCTAATGTGGGTAATTTAGCAAAATTAGATTTTTAAAAGTTGAGCACTCCAGGGAGGATGTAACAAAATTAGTCGTAAAACTTAATGAGTTGGGTTCGCGGAGAAAAAAGAAGAAGAAGAAGCAGAAGAAAAGCGAGTCCTACTGTACCGCGTGAACCCGGACTGCTGATCTGTTGTTAAATGTCAGGCCACCTTTCCAGTGGGTGCAGATGCCTGGGTGGCATGAGAGAAATTAACCTGCCATTCGGTTCTGATAGTCTGCACTATTATGAGACGAGGAGGTGTGTGGATTTAATTAAGTGGCAGAAACTGTACTGGGAGTCAGTTTTAATAATAAAAACGAGCACGTGTTTACTCAATATGTGCAACCCTTTTAAGGACAAGTTGGTGAATAATGAAAGAACATGAGGAATAACAAACGTAATTGATTCATGTTTAAAATGGTACTGAGGGTTGAAGGATGAACTGGGTGCCTGGATGAAAAATAGAGATGTTATTTGAACATTAAAGAATGTTCCTTTATTGAAAAGAAAAATGCTGATTTTAAACGTTATGAACCTCCTTAAACCTTGTGACTAAGAACAGTGTTTTGCTTTGCGTCTTTTTTCTGAGAAGTCGATATTCAAAAGAGTTCATTAAGAGAATCGTTAAAGAAATGATCTCTTATTGACTTGAAATGGCGACTAGATGACACGTTAGTAATCTATGCATCTTAACACACATTAATTTTTTTTATTTGTTTTGAGTAACAGAGGTCTGACTACACATTGTGCTGCCTAGTGGCCTGTGAGGGAAAAACACATCAACAGCTAAACAAGTTTGACAAAAAAATCTTTATTTTAAAGTTTTATGCAACAACCTCGACAAGCGGAACACAGATTCATTATAGAACATGCGGCGCGCTGCAAGCTGCATGGAAAAAAAACGAAGAAAGGCGTTGTCTAGACAGCAAAATGCTGTAACAACAGCTTTCCGCAAAGTCTAACTGCTTCACCGTCCCTGGTTCATTTTAGTCCCTGTTCCTAGGACATCAGTCGGCGTCCTGTCTCGCTCTCCTGCGTCACCTCACGAGGAAAGTTCAGAGTTCCGAGTTGCTCTTGCCCTCCGCCCAGGTCCCAAGAGCCTAACCCGTGATTTTGCATTCACTCAGCTCACAAGTTAGGGTCTCAGGGAACAGGAGAAGTACAGCATAGTCCGAAGAGATGCAGGGGTTAGAGTGTGTGGGGGGGGAAGAACCAGGATCCTGTCTCTCTCTCTCTTTATCATGCACACACACATTTACACACACACACACACTCTTTCCTGTGTGGATGCTCTTTGTTCAGCGTCCGGCTCTGTTCGTCTCGGCGGGCCAAAGCTCTGTCTGGTACCATACAACAACACTGGCCCTCTGCAGATGGATCAGGATATAAAAACACACACACACACACACACACACACACAATTCTCCTCTTCTCCACCCTGATTTTTCACCACATAACTTGTCCTGCATTCCACGCTAGTCGATACAATCCGAACGCTGACCCGACCGGACGAAAGCAGGCAGCACGACCAATAAAGAGCAAACGAGTTTTAAAAAAGAACACGCCTTTTCAGACTTTTTCATTTCTCCGTCAAAAACGCAGCGGCGGGTCTGTGGCACCCTGCTCTGCGCTAACTAGCCTTTGTTGGCTGAGGTAAGCCCCCAGTCAGACGGTCAGTCTCCTTCTTTTTCTCTTCCTCTCTCTCTCTCTCTCTCTCTCTCTCTCTCTCTCTTCTTTGTCTTCAGAGCCACAGCATTAGTGTGCATCCCTCACCTTGCTGATCTGCTGCAAGCGGCTTGTATGGAAAGGCAGAGGTGCAGCTCAGACACAGAGAAAGGGGGAAAGACTCGGGATTCGCGCCTCTCGCAAACGATTCGGTATCAGCAAAAAAAAAAAGTGTGAGACGCTGTTCGGCGGCGGCTGCAGTTCTCCTCCACTCCCCCCCTACTCCCCCCAACCTGCACTCATTTAACTCAGACACACAGCCACTGCGACACCCCCGCCACCCCCCTCCTCCTTACGACAGTGGCGCGCTCCATTCTGGACTGAAGTTGTCATTCAGACGTGATCACCAAATCGATCAGCAGAGACGACAGCGCCAGCTTTCTCACCGCCTTCTTGCTAGTCCCGACATCAAACTGGCCAGGCATCAATTTCAAAAGCGCACGAGACAGCCGAAATGTTGTTTTTCGCCACGCTTGCACACAAACACACACCACTACCAGACTCCTCCCCCCACAAACAATCAGCCAGCTTCCTCCTCCTCGAGGGAATAGGGAATGAGCGGACGCTGCCGGAAATGAGAACGGCTCGACACGCGCCTTAAACGACCCCTCCTCCCTGCCTCACACGAACACAGGCACACCGTCAGAGCCGACAAGTATGATTTATCATTTCAGAGTAACGGTAAAAGGTAAAGAGGAAAGAGAGTGTGCAAGCGAGAGCGAGCGAGAGAGAGAGAGCAAGAGAGAGAGAGAGAAGGTGAGTGAGCTATCCCAGACAGAGGCGGGTCACTGAGGTGGGACAGGAGTATGTGAGGTGAGGAGACAGTCGTCTACCTTCAACACCCACTCTCACCCCCACCATCTCCCTCCACCCCCACCCCATTACACCACATCAGTGCAATCGCTTTCTCTCTCTCTCTCTCTCTCATCTCATACACACACTCTCATGCATCCCAATACCGGAAATGGTCACTCACCCCAAAAAATACCCCTCTCAATCTTTTCCCCCAGCGACCCCCTCCCCTTTCCTCCTCTCGTCCTTTCATTTCTCCTCCAGGTCGCCGCACCTGTCTGGCAGAATCTCTCCAGCGCCTTGGCAAGTCTGATATCCAGTCGGCAACAGCGTGCTGCACTACGCGCCCTCCCTCTCCTCTCTTACTCTCTCTCTCTCCTCCGTCTCACTCAGTCCATCTCAACTGCTGCAAAGCCTTCCTCCTGCACTGATCAATCCTTTCCTTTAGGGAAAAAAAAAGGGTTTGCAAAACACATGCACATACACAAGATGCGCAGCCAGCGGGGCAGCTAGCTCGCTGTTGCCATACACATACACACACACAGAAGGTGTGTTAAAATATTGAGAGCACGTTAAAAACAAACAAACAAAAAAAAAAAACGTTAACCCAGAGCAAAGTGACGCGATCATATCTGGAGGGAAATGCAATCTAAAAGTATGCTGAATGGTTCCAGGATTACGAACTCATATAATATTAAAAGAAATTAACACAATTAGTTAAAACAGGTTTCAGCTACAAACAAAGCATACGTGACTACGGCATTTAGCAGAATGTTGCAGAATGTTCAGGAATAAGCTGGTCAGCCTCTGGGAAGCATAACTTTTCTTCAGACACAGCACAGTGCCATATGACAAAACCACTGCAGTTCATCAAATAACACTTAAGAAAACAAAAGGAAAAAAATGCTCATAAAATCCTTCGGTCAGAGCAGCTACCAGTGTCTTTTTTGACAAAAAAAAAAAAAGAAAGCAAAGCCCAGTCAGTCATGGAGTCTGAATCAATTCTCGGAGGAGCAGACACATTTGATGAGATGGGATGATGGTTGATTTATCTGTCTGGGAGCATTTCAGGACGGCCCTGTCTTAATCTCGCAACCTGTGACCTTCTCTCACTGCTCCCTGTGGCGCAGATGAGGGTCGTGACCCTTACACTGACAGCCAGTCATTGATTATGTGCTTAATGCAAACGCCGCCGATGTCGACCGCACTGCAATGCAGAGCCTGGCGGGCACGCACACCCACACCCACACCCACACCCACACCCACACACACACACACACACACACACTGAATGGAATGGACAAGCTGAGGGGCTGTGGTTCAACCTAATGGCGATCTGAGAGGCGACGTCGCCGATATGAGAGCACACCATGCTGGTTCAGGATGAAGAAGGGTGGTGGAGTGTGTGTGTGTGTGTGTGTGGTTTGCAGCAGTGAGGGCTGGTGAAATCAGCAGGGAAACCTTGAAGGAGTGATGGTGATCAATCAACTCTATTACCGCTGTGGCAGTGTCTGGGCCGGTGGCCAAGCTTATGCACACACGGACCGTCAGCAGAGGGCCGCCGTCACACACACAATCCAGACAATAAAGCACAGCTCAGTCCCTACACACACACAAACACACACAACACACATTAGAGACAACTATTAACCCAAGCGCAAATGCGTAAACACACACACACGTGCGTGAGCCAGACACCCATAGACCCGAGGTGCTCAGCTCACCGCCATTTTGTTGAGAAAAGAGCATTCTCGACACAGTGAGAGTCAACAGTCACATGAGGTTGCTACTACAAAGGATCAAAAAAGAAAAAAAAAGCGCGCTAATTTCCTACATCCTCTGCACTGAGAAACCCTGCACTACTTATTCACTGAAACATTCAAAACATATCAAGATTTTAACCTGAACAGAGCTAACAGTTGGGTTGTCTCGATATCGCAAATATATCAGATCATTCCCAAGTATCGTCAGATTTAAAGAATTCACTTTAAAATGTGTTCAAATAGATCTGAAAACACACGGTGCATGGACTTATCCCAGCAACTGTTTAGCAAATCTTAACATCGTTTATCATGAAAATGTCTGACAGTATAGACGAGGACGAGTCAGATGAAAACCGTCTCACCTCTGCACTATTTATTGCAAATAGGTGTCACAAATGTGTATCATTTTCCTACATAATCTCCATTTTGTTCAATGCACAAAAAAGTGTTCCAGTGCAACAACAACAAAAAGAGAAATCTTAGCAACTGAAAATATTGTTAACGTAGTTGATTTGATGGAATAGTTCTCATTATGAGGTTCAAACAAATACTAAACCTTTTTCTAGACATTTTACTCATTTCAGAGAAATCTCTTTCTATTAGCAGATAACTGTACTTATTTCTAGAAAGATTAAAATCATGTCAATTTCCAGCTTGAAATTAGTTTTAAAAAATGCAGAGATACAGGTTTAATAATCATATATTTGCTTGATGATAATCTCTTGAAGAGAAAGACTATCTACATTTGCCTATACTGAAGATAACTGTATGATTTCTATGTATGTAACTGCTATATCGCTTATTTGCTGTGGTGTAAAATAAGTTAAGGAGTGTCCAACCAACAAGTAAACAGACTCGAGAGCTTGAAAAGGCGAGACGTGCCAGGAAACGTTGCATGCTATCTGAAAGAAAAAAGCCGTGACGTCAATCCAAACACGAGCAGAAACGAAATCTGGAGAAATCTGTGTTGCAGCGACATCAACATGACATTCGTTTAATGACGGATGAAGGCTATAATAATGTTGAATAATAATCTACAAGAAAATAGCAAATGAATGAACGAATAAACAAACACACACAAGAGAGTAGTGACATGGAGTAGGGGGTTGTGTGAGTCTCTCACACACACAGACACACAAAGAGCAGCAGTAATGACCATCGTGTCTGGTCCCTGTAGATGTCAGTCCAGTCTGCAGCCGCTGATCAATCCCATCGATTTGTCCCAGAGGTCAAAGGTCATGGGTGTATTGATGGGAGAAAGTGCTTTACGCAGCAAGGCCAGTCCTGACTCCAGACAGATCAATGATGCCTCAGTCATGTACATCACATGTGTATTTATTTGCCATCAAATAATAGGATTTGGGCATTTTATTACCCGGGCTGTCTCTACACGAAAACCAGTGCGGTGTATCGAGCACCTTGGCGGAAAACCGGCTCACTCGTTCATTCGCTGCAGACTTTATCACCACCAGTGATGCTCAGGTCATGTTCACTGAAGTTCTGGACATGGATGGGTGAAGGGCAGCAGGCTAAGTGTTCAATCACACACACACACAAACTAACAATCAATTACATATGAGAATGTGCGACTGATGCAATGCACCTACAAATAATCCATGCATGTATTGAATTAGGTTAAAACACGCTGATGTATAACGAGGAAAATGACGGTTATCAATAAAGCTTCAAAGCTCTACATGTTCTGCCATGTTTTGTACAGAGAATGGATTTCCTGCAGTTATGAGACACAGAAGCAAATCAATTCCTTACACTTTCTTCAGAAACATTTTTAGCATTGTAAAACATGTGATGCTTTTCTTTTCCATTTTTCCGCCTCTCCAGACTCTTCCTTTGTTTGGTTTTCTTATATTTAAAGGTTATTAACCGTATCACGGAAAAGGAAAACATGGAATGCGATACACATTAAGGAGGGTGAATAAGGACAATTTGGATCCTTACTACGCTGAGACCCTATTACTTTCACAACAGGGAAAAATCAACCAAGAAAAGAGTGAATGTCCAAAACTCAGTGTCCAGGTCTGAGAACGAGGACCTTTTAAAATAAAAACAGACTGACATCAGAAACCTAGAACTATAGATAGGAATGGTTGATATGAGAAAAAATATCACATCATGATCATTTTCTATGATATTTCTATTTCTACTTTTGTTGTTTTTTTAAAATCGAAACAAAAAAATCAGTTTTTTTTATTCAGAATTTACTTTTCTAACACTGAAAAGAGGGAAAATAAAATATATTTTTTATTTTAAAATTTATATTTTACAATGTTATTGAGCTTTATCCAGTCAAACTTTGTAATAACTAAAAAAAAAGGAATGTATATTAAAAGATTTCCTGATGCCCACAATAACTCAGAAAAGTGTATTGCGGTATAACGTTTCACAATATTGCTATTATATCGTCATATTGCCGAGCTCTAGCAGTAGATATCTTAATTTGTTTTTAAGCAAAACTGGTCATATAGAAAAGAAGAAAAATAAAAGCTGCATTTAGTAAGAACTAGTAAGAAACATTTTGCAAGTGTAAGAATACAAGTTGAATATCTCTAATACAAACTGGTGAATAGTTTAAGAACATTTAGAATGAGATATTTAGACATTTAGACTGTCTAATGCTAACATTAGAATAATGTCCTGTGTACTCCATGAGACTTATGGGATAATTATGAATTTTTAATTTGATTCTGGTTTTCATTCAAAAGCTGTAACATGACTGTGAATACAATAAAAGGACGTATTTTTTCTTAAAGTCTGGACCTGTGCAAGAAAAGTATAATTTTTTTCTTTTCCTCAAATCAATTAAGAAAGTCCTTTTTTTAAATGAGAATTCTGGTATGCTATTAAATCCCCATTAATATCCGAGGCCATTCCTTTGCATACACTTGAGAGGTGCGGATTCACTGAGGCCGACGATGGAGTGAAACAAAAGTGTCCTCTTTCCTGCTCTATCTAATCCTGTAATTTATTTGTTCAGCTATCACATAAATCGAAGCCCAGCTGTAACCAATGAGTTGTAGCTCGGCCGGCCGCGCCAGCTGGATCTGATTCTGCTGAGGCGGCGGGATTTTTTTTTTTTTGACACGCTTCGGTCTGCTACATCTGGAGGAACCATCGAGGTTCAGGGGGTGAGGACAAAAACTGATCTTAAAACAAACTCCTGCAAGTTCGCCTCTCAGTGTCTGTCTAGTTTTAAGCACCAGCATCGAATTTGCAAAGTGAAAAGCTTCTCTTTTAGGTTTGACCAGAAAAACCCTGTGCTTCCACAGCAAAAAGTCAGCTTCAGTGGAAAAAAAGAAATAAAAACTTTCCTAACATCAGATTGAAAGTGGAATAAAGATCCACGATGATAGATGGAACAGCTAAGCCGAGTCCAAAGAGGAGGGAGTTAGACGTAAAGTCAGGGATTTGGTACTTCTTCTGTCATGCAGCACATCCAGCCTGATCAGTGTCAGGATTTAAAAAATGTCAGAATTCGCACAAACCAACTTGCATGTACACTGAAAAAAAAAAGGAAACCTAAAAAATAGTCATTTGGGGAAAGAAAATATGTTACAGCATCTAGAAACATAAAGCAACAAATAAAAAATGGCCTGCAACAACTTGAGATACGTTTTGAGAAAAGTTTTTAAAGTTTGAAAGGTTTCAGAGTAGAGAAGGGCGAGATGGCAAAAAATATCCTGACAACACTTAAAAAACTTGAAAGATGTCTTCACAATGCACGTTATGTAACACCATATAAAGTTTTTTCGATCACCGGCCATGACAGGTCCAATGCTTATAAAAAATGAAAGCAGTTCATGATCAAAATGAGGGAAGAGAACAATTGGTACAAATTTTTTGTACTGTCCCAATCAATAATATTTCCAAGTGAGTAACAAATTAATTATTAAAGCAATGACACTGGACATCATCAAATGCCCAGCTGTACTTTTATGAAAAGTTAGAAAAGTGTGAAGTTAAGGTGAGAGGTGGAGTAAGTGCTTGTAGGTTTTCATTATAGAAAATCCAACAAAATTAGTCTTACTTGTTAGGATTTGTTGTGATCTCATTTTGGACATTGTGTCAGTGGTACAAGGAGCACATTTAATCCAATCCGCGTTCATGAATCAAATCTGCATTAATACCACGGACCATTTGTTGTGCTTTAATTAATAGCTGTTGACTCCAATTTTACCCGACTGGCTCTTTAGAAATACGCAGTAACATAAAGGCACAGTAAAAAACAAGCCATGTGAATCTGGTGTTCACGGTGCCTCTGGAGCAGAAAGAAAAGCCGTGGATGTAAATCTCCTAAGGCGTTTCCTGAGACAGTTCCTGGAGAAACCTAGTCACTGAGCTACTGAGAATCCCAGCAATAAAATAAATAAATAAATAAAAATCACAAGGCACCAGTATTTATGTAATGGATCTACTCGTAAATTCCACATCGTTTTCACTGATCGCTCCTCAGATTCAATTTATATTCATAATCGTATTTCTGCCACCCAAGTTTTCAAGTCAAAACACTCATTTACAACGTCTCACCGTATTGATGAATGATTCTCAGTGACTCACGCTCCTAAATCAATTTCGCTGACATCGACAGGTCTTACTTCACGACAGTGAAACAACGCGGCAGATTTCAGAACCTCCTCCGTATTTTCTCTCCTCTCCGGTCTGCTCAAATCTGCTTCACAAGCATTGGCGTGCAGCCAAAGCAACCCAGTGTCCTCGTTCTGCAGAGAAAGCGCCCGTGTCCTGGTGAGCGGGAGAGGGAGGAATGAGGGTTCGGGACGAGTCATTCTGTATGCCTGAGCGCATGCTATAGCAGATACTCCATGTTTTCCTTTGAGTGACATGAGACTGTATATCAAAGACGCACGACACCGCAGAGACCATAACACCGAGACCTTCCCCATATGGTACACTTTCAACATCACGTTTCGTACGTCCTGTTTAGGTCTGGATTCTGTCTGTAAATCACTGGTTTGGAGCAGTGGGTTAAATGTCAAGGCCTGGTGGGATGGAGGAAGCCTTCACTGAGGCTAAGCAAACACACGAGGCTGTGAAGGATGAAAATGGCTCCCTCATGTACGCAGGCTTGGTGTGTGCTGATATCCAAACGTCATTTTAACATGGTTTATCATATCGTTATTAACAATTATGTGCGGTTTGGTGAATGGATGAAAGGAAATGCAATGTGGTCCTTAAATTTGGACGAAATAAGGAATTTCAAGAGAGAGTTTTCTGTTAAATCTTTCATTAGCGACGCCACATTGTGATCGCTGAAAAAACAGTGTGAGTGTGTGTGTCTTGCAGTTATAACGATGAAATTATTAGGGTTGTGTCTTATAGCACGGGGATTCAGGAACACACACAGTCACTGAAAGACAGCGTGTCCTAATTTTACAAGTGTCTCAAGTCTGTGTTGTCAAATATCAAGCATGCTAAACAGAAAAGTGGTTGATGTTCCAGTCCTCTTGTTCAAACCAAGAAAAACACAACACCGCTCTGTCAAACCGTTGTGTAATTTGTACTTCAATTGCACAATCGTAGCTTAGCCTATTTACTTTTTATTCTAGACATTTTGAGAAATGGAGTAATTGAGCGAAATTAAGTAAACCACCTTATCCCTGCTCATTATACCTGTAACTGTATTTCACACACATCTTCTCGATCACTGCTGATAATGTGTTTTGGGTGTTTCAGGGAAAAAAAGCCCAAATAGAGACAAGGCGGGTTGTCAGCAGGGCTGCAAGATTACTGAGGAAACAGGAATCATCTTTCTTTTTGGCTCAGATTCTTTGACTCGTGATTCAGTTTTGCATGGGACAATATATACACTCACTAGCCACTTTATTAGGAACACCTGTATACCTGCACATTTGTGCAATTATACAATCAGCCAATCACATTGCAGCAGCACAATGCAGGAATCTGAATCCTTTTTTGGGGGTCATCCTGCACCCACTGTTGCCTCAGATTTCTGTTCTTGGCTAACAGAAGTGGAAGCTGATGCCGTTTTCTGCTGTTGTAGCCCATCCGCCTCAAGGTTTGATGTGTTGTGCAAACTGAGATGCTTTTCTAATCACCACGGTTGTAAAGAGTGCTTATTTGAGTTACTGTAGCCTTCCTGTCAGCTCGAACCAATCTGGCCATTCTCCTCTGGCCTCTCTCATCAGCAAGGCGTTTCTGGTTCCAGAACTACCGCTCACTGAATGATTTTTGTGCCATTCTTTTGTAAACTCTAGAGACTGTTGTTTCAGCAGTTTCTGAAATACAACCATGCTATGGTCAAAGTCACTGAGATCACATTATTTTCCCATTCTGGTGTTTGATGTGAACGTTACCTGAAGCTCTTGACCTGTATCTGCATGACTTTATGCATTGCGCTTCTGCCACATGATTGGCTGATCGGATAACTGCATGAATGAGCAGGTGTACAGGTATAGGAGAAAACTGGTCTTGAAAAAATGAAATGCATGTCTTCTCATACATTTATTCATGGTTTTTTTTTTGGTAATTGGGAATTTAATATTCAGTACATAATATTAAGGATTTACTTTGTGACAAATTTGACCATTCTCACTACAACCAGGCATATGGGTCATTTTTTAAAATTCACTCACAAATTTCCCATTGTGTTTCTCCCATTTTTCTTCTGTAGACTCGTTGTGGTTCAGCTACATGCGTGAGGTCATCTGGCACCACATCTATGCTCACTGGTCACAGCAAGTAAGGATGAAGTGCGGTGCTAAATTGAATGCAGTTGTTGCCCTAGTACAAAAGCCTGCAGCTGTTCTTAATACTGTTCTTGAATCGAATTGCACTGAGAAACTAATAAAGACTGAGATTTTAACACTATATTTGTATAGTTCTATGCCACTGACAGGGCTAGGTAGCGCAAAATCTACAGTCTGGGTGTACATACCTTGGTTGCCGGTTCGATTCCCGGGACCGGCAGGAAATATTTGAGGGGAGTTGAGTGAATGAACAGCACTTTCCCTTACCTCTGTATTCATGGCTGATGTGCCCTTGAGCAAGGCACCTAACCCCCAACTGCTCCCTGGGCGCTGTAGCATAG
>JAOTRR010000010.1:15947134-15963157 GCA_028570945.1 Gogo arcuatus | reverse complement strand
ACACACACACACACACACACACACACACACACACACACACACACACACAAAACAGGAATGGAAGCCTACATTTTACTGCAGTCAAGTGCACACATCCAGTATCTCTGAGCTGGATCACTCCTGATGAAAATGAAATGTCAAACATTATTTGTACATGCCATGTTAATCTTCAGTGAAAGCCTGCACGACTGGATATAAGCTCTTGAGGAACATTATATCTGCATCTTATTCTAGAGGGCTCATGAGGGAGGAAGTGTTATTTTGGTCTGAAAGCCAAATAGATTTGCAGCAGGGAGCTTCATCACCGCTAATTTAATACTGCCGCAAGCAAGGTAAGAGCAATGCGCAGGTTAAAGAAGTAGAGTTTTTTTTTGTTGTGATTGTTATTCCGACTGTATGCATGGGCAAACAATCCTACTGACAGCCTTCAACATGAGCTGCTTCAGTTGCTCACAAAACAAAACAGAGAAAAAAGGGAAGAGTTGCTGGAGGAGTTGCTAAAATGTGTATTTCGTACTACATTTTTTCTTTGTCCAAAACCAAATTGAAGCAACTTGCACATGCAGTTCTTTGAATGTAATTTAGCAAAAAGCTTCCAGCACCCTAATTTTCTCAGTTAAAGCTCTGTGGAAAGAGAAGAAAGGAAGGTGGAGGGCAAGGTACGTCTTTGAAAAAGAGATCTTCAGTTTCCCAGTGGAAAGAGGCCAAGCCTTCTACCTTTCATTAAATGTTCGCAGAGGTTTGCCAGGCAACATGCCAAGAAAATGACTTTGTTTGACCCGACTGCCAATCAATTCAGGAAGCGCGGGCCCAGACTAAACAGGCACTTTTTCAGCAAGCCCCATTGGCTGCAGCTGCCTCCTGTGGGCGGGGACGAGCACAGAAACCGGGCTGTTGACAAGGGAAAAGGGAAGGAGAGAGCTGGTGCACGACGCATATTGAAAACATGTGGCCAATAGGAGTGTAGGTGATTAGTTGACCAAATTATTCCATTAAATACATTGCTAAAACAACAGTCGACGTCATAAGTTAATCGGATGCCAGTGGAGGAAATGACTGCCACTCCACTACCTTCCTGTCATTTCCATACAAAGAAATCTTCACTTCACTGTATGTTGCTAGGCAAACTAAGCTTCCTAGTCAAAAGTGTAGATTAAAAACAATACATAAAAGACGAACCAAATTTTTTTTACAGCTGTACCCCAAAATTCCCTGTCTGGAGACAGCCTGGATTAGTCAAGGCTCCATTAGTGGTGAGAAATCAGTCCATTAAAAGGGAAGTCCTTGATAACAATGTCACAGCATGAGTAGTGCTAATTTAATTAATGCCGACTTTGAGAAAAGAAGGCATCTCTTTGAGGGGCTCAGCCAACCCAAGGTCTTTCTGTTCAATAGAACAAGACATGACTTTGAGTCTTTTTCTTTCTTTCTTTCTTTCTTTTTGCAGGGTCAGGAATATAAAACACCTTCATTTAAAACTGGAGGCTTAATCAGTTTCTGAATAGGATGCATTGATTACCTGGACCAAATACTGCTCAGCTCGAGCAACTTGGTCTCTTAACAGTAGAAAACCAATCAATGCATTATGAATTTCAAGCATCTGAGTATGGAAAGCATAGATGTAGCCTCTTCTGTGTGACTTCATAAACACTCTTGAAATCAATAAAAAAATGGCATTCACCACGGACTGAAAAAGCATCACCTTAATTGGTCTGGGCAGTTAAAATGAATGTGAATGACAGTGAGATTTTAATTACTAATTGGTTCATTCAGGGTGTCATAATGCAAATCTTTGCAAAGGGCATTGGGTTATCTAACACTGATATTAAGAAATAATATACACAGGTAAAACTAAACAAAGAAAGGCTGTGATACAATAATTAAGTAATGATAATAGGCAGCAGTGCTGGAAATAAATCAGGATGTTAGGAATGCTTCTTTAAACTAAATTCACTAAAACCTCCATGCCTGGTTTGGGTTATGCAAAAAGATTTCTACAATAAAAAGATTTCCACTGACATTATAAAACTGCCATTTTATGCATTTCTAAGACAAATCTTGAGCAGGCTGCAAGCAAGAAAACATTCATCATACTGCGTAAAGTAATCCTCAGTACAACATCTTCTTGTCATTACAATCGTCAGACAATTGAAAAGAAAATTCAAAATGGAGCTATAATTAAATAAAGGCATTCAATAAACATAATTCATGAACTAGTGAAGATATTGACACCCAAGTTTCTATATATAACATACGTAGTTTTTGTGTGTTACATCTTACGTCAGCCATTTTAATGCTCAGTCTCAGGTGATGTGAGTGAAATATGCCTTGAAATGTAAGCTATATACAATTATGGGCTTAATAAAGACCTGGTCATATAAACATACAACCCACAGACTATTTATGCTATTCACATCTACTTCATGGCCTGCTTCTTTCCACTGTCCATTTAAGTATCCTAATTTAAATTCCTCATGCCTAAACCGCATCCCTCTACTGCAACGATGAACAGAATTTATTATATAAAAAAAAAACCTTTGGCATTTTCCACCGCCTGAGATGTTGTCGACTCAGCAAAATACTCAGAGAACCACAGCAGGAATGATACACAAAGGCGTAATTATAATTCTCCTCTGTGCTATGTAGGAAATTTGCAGAACCAAAATTGCTTTGCATTTATAGAACAGGAAAACAATGACCTTCCCTCGGCCTGAGAAATGTGTAAACAGTCTAGGTAGCTATTATATGCGCAAATTAGTGTTTTATAAAGACAAAAACCCAGGTGAAAGGACACTGTTGATCACAGAGCAACAGTGAGAAAATCTTATGCATGACATTGCTGGTTGTTGACAAAAATGCACAAATGGTTCACAATAACACTTCAACCCACCATCAGATGTACTCAGATTACACCCCTACTGCATGTAGTTCTGGTAAATTATGATGCACACACCACTGTGTCATGGATTTTGGATATTTGGATAAAGTTAGTATCTGAGTCACGTACAGGAAAATATGAGCAGAAATGGTCCAAAGGGTTTGCTATTCCCGAAGAGTAACTTTCTCCGGATTTGTCTCTATTTAAAAATACCACTGAAGTACAGTATAAGCAGGAACTGTTAAAACTACCAAATTACAAAGAGATGTTCTTAATTTATGGTATGTTCTCAAGATCACAATGAAAATGTTTGTTTTTCATTATCCTTTCAGTTCATATTAACTTCAAGTTCAAACCTTGATGTTTGTCCAGCACATGGTGAAATGTGATTTTGCTCCAACATGTGGTTCGCTTACCAAAGCCCTGTACCGTAAGCAAACTAAACAGGAACTGAGTGGTTTAAAAATCATGGCTGTATGGCGTTACCACTGGGTTCCCCCTGCTGTGTTACATGTTCTCAGTCTCTTTTGTTTGGTGTTAACCCATTAAATCCCACATAAGAGGCCATTGAGACAAGTGTCATGTATCCTGGGGGGCCACTTTGTTTGGAACAAAGACCTTAAATGGGTTACACACCACTGCAACTGATCCTCCCCGGTCGTTTCCCTGGATTTGTATTATTCTTACAGCATGCTCCCAAACAAAACATTAAAGGTGAAGTATGTAATGTCAAGTGACATTATTCTACTTCTCAAACTAGCTATCAGTAGCAAGAGTTCTGCCTTGGAACTTTCCAAAACTTTTCAGTGTATTACAGTTTACTACCCAATTCCAAACAAGATTTATAGGAGGACTTTTTTTTTAACTTGAAACTTGACCTCTGATAACCATTCAACACTTTTAGCACAACTTAGGTTGAGTGCAAAATGTATAAATTTGGGAAATCTGGGAAGGCCTGTGTATTGTTACACACAATCAGACAGCTGCATGGCATTTGTCTCTACATGTTATGAACACGCTTTGGAAAACATAACATTTTCTGCCAAGAGCTACCTTTACATTGAATCAACCTCTCGATAATCCAGTAACAGACACAGAGTTTTAGCTATAATAATTGTCAAATAGCATTCGACTTGAACAGCGGGCAGAGACCAGTCATTATGGGAACGGCTCTACACCCTATGCAAGGTAAACATGACACTGCTGTAATTATTGCACTTCTGTCCTCGATGATGAATGATGGCTGGCCTTGAGACCGATGGCAAATTAGCATTTTAAAAATAACCCATGACGTGAACAGGTCAGCAAAGCCATGACTCGAACAGTCTCTGTGTATATTTATGTAAGAACGGACAAGCCGAGGGCTAATGAGGCCCAGTAACCCAATTAGTACCTTGTCCTGATCCTGCTCCAAACTAGACCTCGATCTCCAGCGACTGGAGCCGATCCCGAGGGTGGTGCAGACCTCAACCCCTCCTAGCTGCCAAACAGACGGCTATCTAAACAGAGACCTTCGGCTAACCGACCTGCTCCAGCCTAATGAAACTAGAATTATGAGAAAAGACGTTTTTACAACAAGAATGCTGTATTTTTAAGAAACGATAAAATTACTGAATTAATTTTGCAAACAAATCCAGTGGTTTAAATGCGGGTTTAAATTTCATAGCAATGTCATAGCCGGCATCCAAGCACAACTCTGAGACGCTTTGTGGACGTTCCTGAAATACATCAGATTCACACAGCAAGTCAAGCACTACATCATTAAACACCATTGTATGGGCAGGCAAAATGTTTGTGTTTGATCTTGCGGCCCTGTTGGAGTGCTCTTGACTCTAACCAGTGGCACTCTTAAACAGAGATCAGACAAACGCCTCTGCTTTTCAGATAGTTTATGAAACATGAGGGACTCTGACAGAGCACATAAAGACAAGTTTCCTCTTGGTGGTTCCGCTAACAAAGTCCTCTCTGTCCTCACCTTAAATCCCTTTTGGCACAAATTCCTGATCCCTTGCCAGTATCGTCTTCTCACATAAGAAAAAAACGAAAGAGTAGAGCCAAAAGCACCTCGCTACAGTCTATGAGCTCCTGTTCTACAGCCTCTTCACTGAAAGACGCCAAAGTCAGATGACACACAGCGAATTCAACAGATGCCTTTTTCAGCCCCATTACCCAGGACCACAACAAACACCTAATGACACTGCCACTGGGGACGGGCACGGCTGCAGTTATCACTTACACTTAGCCGGATTTACTCACGTTTTTAAATATTTAAAATGTTTTGATGATTAAATATTAATCCACACTTTCCTTTTAATCTTATTTCTGTTTAGCATGTAGATGATAAACTGAGTATGAATATATCAAGCTCATATCAGGACAAAAATGTCACTATAATGAAATATAATATGCGCCATTAATTATTTTAAAGATAAAAAAGCTTTTTAAGTTGTCAATAGGCATATTTGTATTCCTTTCAAAAGCTTTAATTAATCTGAAATTAATTTACTGTAAAATCATTTGATATTTCTGTTTACATCCTCTGGGGTTTTAGAAAGAATAAATTAGTAAAGAAATAAGAAGAATAAAGTGTCCTTGAATCATAAAGTCTTCTGTTATTTATTTTCAAGCATCCGTTCTCAAAGGGTGGTCTTGGAGAATTTTTGTGTTCTACAAAATTGAAGTAGTGTGTTTGTGGCTGTCCAGTCCACAGTTAATTTTGTGCAGGCTTCAGAAAGAAAAGATAGGAGTTTCAGGACCTTTTTTTATTTCTTATGTCTCATAATGCAACGCAATCCTTCATAGTCCTGGTGCTTAAATGGAGTTAATTTATGTGTGGGGAAAAAAATAACACAAAAACAAAACCCTAGGAATATATAAAATAAAAAAGTTTTAAATATAAAACGTATAAAATATTGCTGGTTGTTGGATTTAGGTTAATTACATTTTTAAAATGAACATGAAGTACAAACATTTAAAGTAACGGAATCTAATATATTTAACTGTATATTCTTTTACACTGGAGTTGAAGAAAATGAAACTATGTGAAACTATGTGAAAAAGAGATCTTGCCAGAATTCTCAAGGACAAGCAAACAGTGAAGAATATAATCAAGACAAATCCAAAAATGACTTAAACCATTGCCTGCCCTGTTCTCCTGTTTTTAAGCTCCACATTCAAAAACCCACCATTCCAGCCACATGAGCTAAATGCGAGTAATGTCCTGAGATCTGCCCTGTGTTGCGGCTCTTTTCCTCTTTGTGCACTGCACCGAGGTTCATTTCAGCTCCGTATTAATCCTGCCGCAGCTCGGCGAGCAGGTGAACTCAGCCAAAGACTTTCCCACGATCCGAGAGAAAATCCTCTGCCCTGAGCCCTTCCTAGAAGACGGCCATCTGTCTGCTCTGCTTTCACTCTGGGAGGGCAAGCGTCAGCTGCATGATCAAATTCAACGTTCCAACACTTCCCCCACAGTCACAACCCCCGAACCTTAAACGCACGCTGTCCACAAGCCACGAGAAGCCAGCCATTAAATGTGTTTGCTCTTCCTTCATTTTTTTAAGAAAGACTTGAAATATGAAACCTCAAAAAAGTGTCACAGCAGCAAACAATTGAATAAAAAGTGACAGTATTTTTAAACTACCCAAATATCATGAGAACATTAAGGTAATAAGTAAAAAAAAGACATGATACCACACTATAAAACAAACAGTATAATTACTATGCTTTCATTTGTTATTCATCTTTTCAAAAAATAAAAAAATAAAAGAGATGTCATCCCAAACATGGCCATACAAAAAAAAAAAAAACACTCAGAGACGGACAAATCTTCCTCCAGGGATAATATCTTCTTCTAAAATAAGAAACTGGTATCACCGAGATCATGTGACGCACTCTACCTCTGTACCTCCTCCCTCTTTTTTCCCCCTCCAAAACTGCCATGTGCTATCAGTTTTGTTTTACTCTCAAAAAGCTGCCATGCTGTTTGTGGAGTCTGTCCTGGACCGTCCTCATCCGCTTAAAATGCGTGACATTGCCTCGGCAGGAGCATGAGAACCAGAAGCTCCTCAATAGCGAGGTCTCCATGCCCTGGCCCGTAACCATGGAAGCAGATGCCTCCTCTTACCTCCCAGTGGCCACGGGGCTGCACCCCGATTCAAAAAGCGGGTCCCGGCTCGATTTCTCTTCATCCCCTAGCGAACTTGTCTGCTCTTCAATAGGGGCAGTCATTGAGCAGGTCATTGGTCTAGACTTCGTTTGCACGGTCCAAGGAGCAGCCTTGATGTAACCCTTGCTCTCCGGCTGCAGGCGTGAGACTGCGGGACGTCAGAGACGCCGATTTGAAAAGGACCCCTGTCTGATTTCGCCATTGTGCTTTTTCATTCATCGATCGAATGAATATCGAACCTTCTGTCGGTGCATGTGTGAAACAGATAGCTTAGCAAGCATTTTTTTCTCCCTCCTCCTCCTCCTCCTCTTCCTCTGGTAAGGACCGGCCAAGTGGCCTGCTCCTATTCCTATTCCCCATTTAATTAATTACATAAAGTTTTTTATATGATTGTTTAAGATTTCTTGTGACAACCAATTTATTTTTTATTTTAAAACACACGTATGTATTCAATTACTGTTGCTAGTAACCTTTTGATTCACTTGCTCGCTATGGAAGATTTCATTACTGTTATTAATAATCTATTTTCAAAATAACCACATTACTCAATACATCTGAGGTTATTTAACATTAATTAATTAAAATCATAAGTATGTCAATCAAAATATGACTTTTCATAAATAGACTGTATTGCTCATCTTCATGTTCTAACATCCTCTGTATCATATTCAGAAAAAAACAATCGAATTATAATAAATTTAAAAAAAAACAAATCAACATATAATATAAGGATAAGGGGTGAAGTATAATAAATAAGTGTTTAAAAGTGTGCACGAGATTTTAAAATGTGACTTCTGTAATTATGTTGCTTTTTTAATTGTTTGAAATAATTCTGAACATTTTTACAAAAAAAAATCAGTGAAGTCAAAAGATCTGACATCACATTCACTTTGTCTTCAGAGACACTTCCTACTTTAAATATAAAGTGGCTCACACACACACACACACACACACACAAAGTTTTCAATATTAAAACTATTTTAAAATTGTAGATTAATCTGTACTGTTAAAGCCTATAATGTAAAGTTACTCCAGAGTATTTTAGTTAAATTTGTAATACCAGTTTAATTTCAACACTGTGTTATTCTACAGCATTAGCATCACTTTAATTTTTTTTAAATGCATTTTTCAACATTCTTCATTCAACATGTTCATGATATGTTTCGAGCAGTTGCCTAGATAACATTACCATTCAGGTGAAGTCGTTTAAAATAATTTGTTTTAAATGAAGAGTAGGGAAATCCCGACCGTAACATCTACACTACATTTACAACATATAAAGCATGCTTTGACTGAGGCGTCTCCGCACTCCATCTGACACATTACCATGGAGGTCGGGGATAAGGCAACACGGGAGGAGGAGGAAGACAAAACCCCTGGCTGAAAGTGAGCAAATTCAAAGGCACGGGAAGGAAAAGGAGCAGTGAAGTGAGAAGACAATGTTATTGTTCCCAGGAAGCAGAAAATGAGCAGAGCAATGGTCTTTAAGCTGCTCGACTTTGATGCATAACGAAGTAAAACTGTGGTCGTAAAAGACGGGGAGGATTTCAAACCTCATCGGCAGCACAGCAGAGTGAAAATACAATGATAAAATGTGATTTGTTATTCAGATTTTTAGCTGCAAAATACATTAAAATTTGCATCATTACACTTGCTAATAATTAATGTCATAGAAAGGTTTTATAACTACATAATCCTTTATCTACAAGGCTGCTGGGGTAATGAACCAAAATGCTATTTATGTATATATGCTATATGAATGCATGACTTCAAAGACAAACACAGACTGTGACTGTTTGCCACCAATATTTAAAATCAAAATGAAATAAAAAGGAACTAAGCAAAATAAGGTTAAATAAAAATCTAAATATACATATACGTAATTCTTTGCCTAATTTTCAGCAGTGGTCCAGTGGTCTTTATTGAGTCCTATTTTTTATTTCAATTTCAATAAAAAAATTTAACTATTAAAATATCAATCTGTTTATACACACACACACACACACACACACACACACACACACACACACCCAATTATCATGAAAATGTCACTTCCATGTGCTAAAAAAAGATCACACACCATAAATGTGTGTGTGTGAACAATGTTATTGTATTACATGAACATTTGTCTTTTTTTCTTTTTCTCTCCATACACATTTATCAATCCAGTGATGTGTCCTTTCTCAAATTTTCACAAACAAGACAATAGAGTGCAGAGAAAATATAGAGAAATTTTCAGATATTAAAGTGGATATAAATCGATGAAGGCATTTTCTCTTTTTCTTGCTCATTTTATGCTACAGAGTACAACGTATTAGCAGCACAGAAAAAGCATGTCCATTTTTTAAAAGGACAAAATCACCAGCTAGTTTGTGAAGAATAAGAGACGAACAGATGAAGACCAGCACACATTTCAAGCCCGAGTCGGAACAAAAGCGGAAAAAGAAGTCAGAGAGCATGAAAGCTCCATGCCTAAGCCGTTCCTCTGTGTCCCGCATCACTGGTGCACTTTAGAAACATGGAGGTTGTCAGCCACGGCTAAACACATTAACTCAAGTTTCCACACATCCATCACATTAGCTCCATTAGAGGAAGGCCTGAATGACCGCAGAATAAATCAAAACTAGTCTGGGCTCTAAAAATATTCAAGGCCAATCTGCTACACAGCAGTATGCTTGTCATTAGATCCAGGTAGACATGTTAAAAATGTAGATTGCAGGTTTTCCACCAAATCATAATGAGCCACAATTAATAAATAATAAAGTTGGATGAACATCCTGATATTACAAGTAGATTATTCATTAGATTATGTTAATTAGAGGAAGTCTGAATGACCACAAGCAATCTCAAAAGCCAAAATGTTAGTATTTCCTTTTTTTTTTTAAATAACCAGATTTAAAAAACCCTAAAATGTTCCTAGAGCATTACTGTAGCTCATAGATACAAACTAGCCTATAGAATTCAAAGTAAAAGAAAATCTACATGCAAATGAAAAAAATCTGACATTAGAGTCTTTACCACAAATTAACTCATCAGTTTCATCATGAAAAATCTTGCTGTAGTACATACAACCTAATATTCCACAAAGATCCATCACGTGACTGAATGACAGCGCAACAAAAATCAATTCCAAGGTAGATGTGATACAGCTTTGGATGATTTATTTATTTATTTTAATGAAGTTGCAGTATATTCATTCCTGTGCTTAGCCTGATAACTGTGTATGATAATATAGAAGATGGACATATATCAAGACAAACAAATTTATAATAAATAATTATATACACACACTCACACACGATGCCATATGCTTGTGCTATATGATTGTCATTTTTTATTTTAAAAACAGAATGGACTAGTTCATAAGGAGGAAAAAATGAGAGAAAACAAGTTTCCATTTATTGTTATGAAGTCAATTCAAATCAAATTCATTAATAAAAACTACCTGACCAAAAGTAACTACATCAAGGATACTAAGCTAATAATAATTAAAAAAAAAACAACCCAGTTGAATCAGAAACAAATTGAAATTGCAAAGCAGATACCTTGATATATTAAAAGTCGCACTCTTATGATTTTATCACACTGCTCCAGTGCTAACGTGGACAAAATATCTACAGCATCCTGGCATACATCCACAGACTCGAGCAGACAGACAGACATTAAATCCTCAAGGATAAACAGACCTGCTAGAGCACCTTAGGATGCCATTACTAATAAGAGGCAAAAATATATGAATGCGAGTCCTCCCCTAGGGTTTATAATGTCCAGAGGCACTACTCAAGGTGTCATATTCACTCGGGCTAACACTGCCCTCCCCTCCAGCGATGGATTGTGGATCCATAATGACGGTGTCACTTGGAATCGCCCTCCCTCTTTTCTCCAGCACATCCCACACGCATTCATGTGTATGAAGCACCCACAGAGACACACGCATTACAACACGAGTCCCGCCATTACACGAGCTCTAATGTCAACATTACCTCACTTACCTAGTGCATAGCTGACTAATGGGCTATTGTCATTCGTAACGGTTCAAATGGTAACAAAATTAACAGCTGGAAACAGCCTTGTTTAGAAAGGAACGTCATTATGGGTTAAGAGAGGAGCGCAGGATCTGACGGTGCCACTTTCATATGTAAATCCACACAGACGTTTAAGTTTATTCAGGCTAAATTACGATGAGCAAGACAGAAAACAAATTAATTACAATTGGAAAAAAAAAAAAAGGCATTCAAATCTGATGACCAAATGCACTCTGTTACACACCACGAATATGGATGCAGCAGTGACTCTTTTAAGTGTCACTATGATTTTGCAGGTACATATTAGTGGATATAAAAAGTCTTCACATTCTTTCATGATAAAGGTCCTTGATATTGTCCAACTGTTATGAATTTATACTAATTTAATGCGCATTATTCACTTAATCACACCTAAAGAAGTGTGAGGAAGTAAGAATCAGCTGTGTATATGATCAGAGTTGCAAAAGATGTTTTTCTTAATGTAAATTGAATTAAAGGTCATTTTTTTTTTACTTTATGAATCCTTGTTTGTTTGTTTTTTGTTAGAATCAATGTGTCCTACTGTTTTTTTTAAATTATTAATGAATAATAGTTTAACAGTTAATCGAGCTGAAATACATATAAGAATGTAAGTTTTTTTTAACATAAACTGAATTAAGTTTATTGAATATATAGACATGCAACCATTTAGTCTGTTATTAACATATTTCATTCTTTTACTGCAGTAACTAACATGTTAGTCCCAAAGATGCACTTTCATTCTAATGTATTAAAACATCTTTGCATTCTTTGATAATAATGATTCTTGATATTGACTATTGTTACTAATTTATACTAGTTTAACACACAAGATTCATTTAATCGAGCCTAAAGAAGTAAAAGAATGTATGAAAGTTGGGTTTTAAATGTAAACTGAAGTAAGAATCAGTTTCTCAGTTTATGAATTAGAGATTTAGTCATGTCATCTGGTCTATTTTAGGTAACATAATTTAAATAACTTTTGTTTGCTAGTTTCAAAGATCTATTTTTATTACATATAAAAGCTTTCACATTCTTTGATGATAATGTTCCTTGATATTGACCAATTATTGTTTGTTTTTAATAATTTAACACATGATTCAGTTAATTGAACCTACAGAAGAACCAGAATGTAAGAGCAGGTGTCATAAAAGTGTTTCAGGTTTAAGGCAGCAGTAAAAGTAGTTTTTACTTTTGTAACTACAAATTTATATCGTTTTCATTTGACTCACCCACATACCATCAGAGTTGCAACGAAGTTGTTTTTTTTTTAATGTAAATTGAATTAAGAATCAGTTTTATTAATTTGTCAATTAGACATTTAGTCATGTCTTTTTGTCTGTTAATAACTTTAACGTTTTTGCTAGTGACAAATTTCATTCTAAAATACTATAATAAGTAAAATTTAAACTTAATTATGAATCAGCTGGCTGACTATTTAGACATTTACACCATATAATCTGTAACTAAACATATTCACTTCTTTTTTCTTTGATAATGACCAAGGTTTTGTTCCTACTTTACAGCCTACAGAAGTGTCAGAATCTAAAAATCAGGTGTGTATATGACCAGAGCTGCAATAAAGTTGATTTTTAAATGCAAAGGTTAGTTGACTATTTAGACATTGAGTCAGGTCTTTTGGTTTGTTACTCAATAGATTTCTTTTGTTTTTTTTATTTTTAAAGCTAGTGTTGTTTCCAGACTTTTGATCTGTATTCAACGTGTGTGCTTCATCGTTCGTGTGTGTGTGTGTGTGTGTGTCTGTCTGTCTGTGTGTGTGTGTGTGTGTGTGTGTGTGTGGGTGTGGGGACTGGAAGAAAAAAAAATACTCTGAACACACAAAGGCTCTACTGTTTATAAAGGAACAAAACATTCCCAAAGACACTCACGTTCATAAACGAGTGAGTAAACAAGTGTCCCATCTGCCTTTCTGTTGCAATGTTTCTCTTTTAAATGGGCTAATGGAGAAACAACAGAGTGTCCTCATTCGAAATGACTGTAAGGCAAAACCCATTTACCTCATTCTGGCTAATAGACCACAATATTACTGTCACTCATCACATGGTACATCAGTAAGATGTTAAAGAAAAATAAAAGAAAAATAAACTCGCAATATGATATTGATATCTAACATTTCTTTAATTAAAACATGTTAATATAAGGTGTTGCCTTATAATTTATATTTTATTCAGCTATAAACTGGTTATTTAAACTTGACAAAAACAGTCTTGTTTTTTTTTTAAAAATAAACCTCTTTATATCAAATTTATATCCACTTTAATTACTGTTTAAAAATGACGATGAGTAGACATACTGAGAAATTAATCAGCAAAGTAAAGACTAGAAGAATAAGTTTTGTCAAGATTAAGAAAGCAGGTTCTAAACATAAGTAGTTACTTCGAGTAGTTTATTAAAAAATGAAAACACTCGCTTATTTTGACACTGATTAACACAATCATAATGTATAATGTAATGTGGCAGGGCATTGATAATAATATGTGTGCTATATCCAGCAGGACAAATCTTATTTGGTGCAAGCCGTGCAATTGGGCCGGCAGGAGCCTAGCACCCTTAGGCGAGATTATGAAGGAGGCATGCATGACAGACAAAAAAAAAAAAAAAGCTTAGGACCCGGCCGACGTGGTTCTTTTATCCCAGGGGCTGAACTATTCATAAACTGTCAGTGTTTTTTTTAAAGCTTGTGGATCTAAATTACAGATAATGGAATTACTATTAAAATCTCACACTTACACAATGCAGAGATAATTTGTTTCAGGGAGCAGAAAATCAACAGAAAAAGAATAAGGAGAAATTGAGAGAATGGGAGAAAATTATAATGTTATACTGTGTTACATTAAGCCTACTTAATTACCATTTGTTTCTTACGGTTTTGGCAAAAAGGGAAACTGGAGTGCATGGAAATATTCTTATTAAAACACATTTAAAATCTGAATTAAATGCGTGGAGAAATTTTTTGCATGATCCTTCAGGCCACAAAAGGATGAATAGCAGAAATAAATAATCAAATAAAGAAGGAGAAAGGAAAAGGGAGGTTAGACGAATGACAGTGAAATGCGGTGATGGCTGTGGTCAGTCTTTGAGAATGCCTCATCATCGTCGAGAGACACAGAGTGTGTATGTGTGTGTATATGTGTGTGTGTGTGTGTCAGAGAGAGAAGCCATGGAATGTGCTTGCTTTTCATTTCTCCTCAGCACTCGGGCCCGGGTGGTCAGGGGTCAGGCCATGCAGGCCGCTATTCATGGTCAGATCAAGTTTATGTGAGAATCTGCTCCTCCTTTGCCCCCCATTAGCATATCAATGCTTAATAAAATCGCTGCGTGAACGTGTGAGATCCCGTCACCCAGGAAGTCATGCTGAGAGACTCTGGCTTGGGAAAAAAAAAATCCCTCTTTGCTTTGTGTTCAGAATAGACCCCCCCCAACCCACGCACCCAAATCACCCTTCCCTTTCTCAAACAACACAACTGCTTCTGCCATATGCACAATCAAAATGGCACACACACACACATGCACACATACATAACCTCTACTTCACACACCCCCTCCTGAGTGCTCTAAGCTCTCACACATGCACACCCGCAGGTCAATCCCAATGTCAGCTGAGCAGCTTGTCATACACGTACACATATGTGTGCACAAACACACACACAAGCTGGATGATGCATAGTTTTCAGGGTGTGAACAGACAATGACGTGTGGGGACTGCCTCGCGCACGTAACCCCGCTTCCTCTAACAGCCTCATCAAAGCCCATCTCCTGTGGGGAGATGAGGGAAGCAAAACAGACCATGGCGATACAGAAATTAGGAAAACAGGGAAAAATTAAACACGCCTTTGGCATTTTTTTCTTTAAAAATTCTATTCAAGGTGACCAGTGACGTGAGTGAACCACCAGCTCTTTCTTTTCCTCCACTTAATATCTCCACCACCTCTTTCTTTTCCTCTCTCTCTATTCAACACCATTATACTGCAGTCCAGAGAGACTGTTCCTGTCTTACAGGCAGGAGAAGCGTTCCTCCTTCCTTTAAGATGGGCTTGCAGATGTGAAGCTGTCACTTGCAGGAAGGTAGGTGGGGGTGCAGTGCGATATTTAATTTATTTCGATCTCGGGAAACACACTGCCGAAAAAGAAAGCACACATACGGGAATGATAAGGAAGTGGACCGGTGAAAGTGATGTTTCAGAGACACACACATTCATCTCACAGACTGAAAATAAGACTACAGAAGATGGTATAGATGTTCATGGGTCAACCGAGCATATCAGTATGCACCACGCAAAAGCTAGAGGACTTGTGTGTGTGTGTGTGTGTGTGTGTGTGTGTGTGTGTGATCTTCAAACTTCCTCCATTTTCCCAATACACATCACATTATTAACGTCAGGTGATGTGGCAAGTCTCGTATGAATGAACACTTTTAATCTCTTTTAATATCTGAATATTAATAAGCATAACACATAACACTTATAACCCCAAGTATAACCCCAAGTCTGACCTTCATCACGGACTGAGGACAATTTCTTTAAAATGCTGCTCCACAAGCAAGGATGAACAAACAAGCTAGGGCTAAGCTAAGCTGTGTAAACAAGCTAGGGCTAAGCGGAAAAAAAAATCTCGATTGAATGATTCTCGATTATGATTTTTTTGCTCTTACATAATGCAATCATAAATAAATTGCATAATTTAGACTTTGGAAAATGCAGATGTGCAAAAATAGTAACAACACCATCTATAGCAAATTGTGCAAACAATGGTTCTTTAAAATAAGAACTATTTTAAAAAGGTATATAAAAAACATTGTTTGCACTATTTACTATAGATGGTGCTGCTACTATTTTGCACAACTTAGCGATCCCTTCTTTCTCAGAGTAAATGGGGACCGTGTCTTTCATGGCATGAAACGGCACCGCAACTGACAA
>JAOTRR010000010.1:15908760-15923204 GCA_028570945.1 Gogo arcuatus | reverse complement strand
ACACACACACACACACACACACACACACACACACACACACACACACACAGCATGGCTGATGATTATTCGATAAAGCTAACAAAACGGACAGGGAATCCAAACACAAAAACCCCCACCACCCCTGTCTGCTTTTAAGTGTGACAGTAAACGCAGGCAAACTTATGACTTATAAGATCACTTTAAATGCACACCCTTTCCAAATGCAAAAGCACTATAGTCATTAAAGTGAAACACTTTTAATGAGCTCAGAGAGGGAGAGGAAAAGGCCAGAGGGATTGTCGACGGCTCCCATGGGTCAGCGGTATGATGAGAAAAACACAAATTGAAACGGTACGATATGTTTCGGGGAGAGACTTCCTATCTTTCCTCTAATCAGATAGCAGGGTCTCGTGGCTTAAAAACCAAAACAGAGCATTTGATACTTTTTGTTTCCATTTCACAGAGACTCCATAAAGGCTTGATCAAGATTTAGCACACATTTAAATTCGTTTGTTCATTCAAACAGTGTTCTCTCTCTCTCTCTCTCTCTCTCTCTCTCTCTCGCACACACACATGAAATTAAAATACTTATAACAATCTTTTCAAGCACATCTCCTGCCAGGTTGGATTACACTTTTCGGTTGTAAATTAAAATGAATTGCATCATCCTTCAATTATTTGGGGTAATATAAACTAGGGCAGTAGGTGTGTTAGATCTGTGTGTGTGTTTGTGTGTGTGTGTGTGTGTTAGTATTGATTAATGGCGATGGCAGGATTTCAATGTCATCTTTGCACCAATAAAATCAGATGATTAATGGATTAATAAATTCCAGACTTTTTTTTAATGGTGAGACAGTAAATTTTCAAGTTTTTTAACCATTTCCAAGTTTCACAAAAAAGCTAAATTGAAGTATCTTATGCTCGTTCATGTACATAAGTATGTACTTCATACGGTGGTTTCGTATTTTTGCTTCCAAAGTAGTCAAATTAATGACGTCACATTCTACAAGCATGTACTTGTTATAGTTCAGTGTCTGAACGCTCACAGATTGACGTTATATCGAATAATCTTTTATGTATTTCTGATGGAAAACGCTGCTCCACACAGCTGTGAGACACATATGGGAGGGGTGATCTGGTTCTGACCCTGGGGCAAAAGGCCGCGCTGGAGCTGACGCACCCACCCACCCACACGCACACACACACACTCACACTCACTCACCAGCAGGCACTCTCTGCGATAATGGCCTATGAGTTCTTCGTCATGCCCTCGGTACGGCCCTTTGGACAGTAGCTCTTTGTTGTACTGATACGAGTACACCAGGTACATCAACGCCTCCACATAACTGGAACAGAAGAAAAGAAGAGCACGGCACCACTATATCAAACACTAATACAGTTATTTTATAGTGAAATGGACCCTGGCTTATTACTGAACATGATGTGCTGAACATAATGTGCTATTATTATTATTAAACCCTTTCTGATCTGGTTGCATTTAACTGTCATTGCGACTGTTACAAACAAGCCATAATTAAATGTACTAATTAAAAGATTTACTCACTCTGCCTCAACCCTGCCCTTGACAAAAAAAAAGTGCAAGAAGATAGCAGAGGTTATGCTGCCCCCTGGTGGAGATCAAAAGCAACACTGCATCCTTGGGGAAGGTCAGTTTTCTGTCATGTTTACCTTTTCTTCTGAAACAGCTCAAGGCCAATCATTAGGAAGATAGTGGTCTCACGGAAATTCCTGTAGTCCTGATGCCACATCTATTCACACAAAACTACAATCAGCTCACACAAAAACAACGAGTAACAATATTCCAGAACAATAATAAAATGACAAAGTAATACGCCAGTGGTTTTCTTCCTTGCAGAAAAAAATGGATGTGATTACCAAAGACAAGAAATGACATTACTTCCTGTACTATTTTTAAGGGGGGGGGAACCAGGAGACCGGTTTACTCAAAACTCATTAAGAGCGGGACTTCATTTGTGAATGAAGCTCTAAATCTATAATTCCTTCTTTCAGAGATGAGACGAATGAGATTAATTAGTACGCTTTATCATGGTAATTGTCCTAGTCTGATAGTGCACGGACGGCACAAAATAAACGGAACTAATTTTTTACTATAATCGTTCCAGTGTTTGTCAAAACATTGACAAAACTCAATAAAATCAGCTTTCTTGAGTCGTTCTCATTCTAGTTTACCTCAGATGCTCCTCCCACACCTCAAAGAGCGTCTGAAAGGTATTGTACACCTATCTGGCTACGAGCTTCAGAATCTTGTGGGCTGCGATCACTTCTGCGTGTGCTTACTGTGCAGCCAGTTCGATTTAATTTCATTTTTTATTTATATAGTGCTTTTAACAATAAACTGTCACAAAGCAGCTTTAAAGAAATCTGGATGTAGATTTAGATCCTGAACGAACAAGCCAGAGGTGACAGTGGTGAGGAAAAACACCCTGAGGCTCAACAGACACAACACTAGTGTTATTATAATTAATTACTCTTCCACATCTGTATAACATCAAACAGAACTAAGCGTGTTCAGAATGTTCATTATACGTATATTGTGAATGTCTTTATGGTTACAGCAGCAGTTCTTAGGTACAAGTCCACATTATTCAGGTGAGAGGAGATAAGGAAGTAAGGATGAGACTTTGGAATGAACAGTTTTTGGGAAGTGCAGATCTTTGGAGTATCTATGTGGTGTGCTTCCACAATGAAGTGATGAAAAGTATTTACTTCAAAGGGCATTTTCAAAGGGAACCAATGAACATTGTGCTGATTTTATGCTGAATGAAAAATGGACACATCAATCTCAAGTTTGTGTGTTAATGTAGGTCAAGTCCAAGTACAAAACATATTTTTTTTAATATTAAATTGTGTCCAAATAAACCTCTTTAATGTAGGTTGCATATTTTTATCCTTACCACAGGTTACAGCCAATAGCTTGTTCATTTGAATATGTTTGCATTTGTGTATTTCTAAAATTATGCTAAATGAAAAGCAAAGCACCAGACTTTTTAGCGAAGCTAGAAGTCCGGCTTCTGAGACCAGCCTCATGTAAAGTTTGTGTTATATTAGTTGCACTTTTTAATCATTAACTGACAAAATTTAACAACTGCCCTTTGGGCTAAATTGGGTTATCTGTTCTTTTCTCAGTATGGAAACTGTGGTAAAATTCTTGTCAATGGAAATCCGACATATGCTGCAGAATATTCATTCGATATCGAGGAACCTTTTCTAAGGGCAGATAGATACACGGACAAACAGCTAAGCAAAGACTTAAAGCTCAAAAAATGATGGAATAATAAAAATGCAGGACATGTATAATAACAATTTGTGATTACTGGGGGTGAAAAACTGCTGACCTCGTATTCCTCCATGTTGACTTCTTCGGGCTTGATGAGCTCGAGCTTGGCGCGTGCCACCTTCATGATGCTCTTACATCTAAGGGAGAAAGAATATCGGCATTAGAGCTCAGCGTGTGCAGCGGGGTTGACTCACGAGCTAATCTGAGAATTCAGATGGCTAGATGGAGAGCCGTGACCTGAGGCTTTGTGCCTGAGGCTATGAATCATTCTTTATTACTGTGAGCAAAATGGAAAACTGCGCTCCGGAGCTGTGTGTTTGGGCTGCGCTCACATAAATCTAATTACACTCCTCAAAATAGAGGAGGAGGAAATCAATTCGCTTATAAATATGGCTTGTGTGGCACACTTGGCATGGTACAAGCCCACAGGGGGAAGGAACCGGGCACTGGGCAACAGAAGCAGCAGAGCCATATTTTGGTATGTGAGTAGATAAAAACAGATGGACTCAGATTTTTCTGCCACATCCCACAGAAAAGTATTTCAAGTGGTGCAGCAAGAAAACAGACATGCTGTCTCACTAGCAGACCATCTTGAGTCATAGCACCAGTGACTGGAACTGCCTGGATGAAGTCATTTAGCTACTAAATTTAGTTTCTCTTGTCTTTTTTTCATTATTCATTCTTCTTTAGGAATACAGAAAATAGAGCAAAAACATCATGATGCCTGAGATGGTGTGTCTAGACAGAGTTTTGGCTGAGATTTTATTCCAATATCACACTAAAACATACAAATACAATTATAAACTCTTAAGTAATACAAGCTGCTTTTATTCATCTTAAATACAGTATATTGTAATTATGATTCTATTGCTGAAATGACACCGACGAAGAAACGACCAAAGACAAATGCTTTCAGCTTTGTTCCTGAATGTATAAAATTTTGCTCCTAAAACAAATGTTGAGAAGACACTTTGTGTGACATTTTAAAATTTGTGTCTGCACTAGTTTTCGTTAATAAAGGAAAAGCGAGTGTGCCCTTTCACACTCTCTGTAAAACCGTTACAAACAGACGCCAGCTCAAAAACAACCACCATAAGATCAACACGTTGAAAATCTGTTTCTGATTTTTTGTTTAGTTTTACAAAATTAATCTGACATTAACATGAAGCTAATGGTACGATTATTTTTGCTTTGATAGAAAAGTTGATACAGTCTGGAAAATACAATATTTAAAGTAATCGAAGCTTTTTACCTCTCATCAAAGCCGAGGTTTCTGTCTGCGAACTGCATGAGCAGGGTTCTCTCCAGGATCTTCTTGGGCGCTTGGTTCTGGATGAAGTAAACGATGACGTGCTGCAGCCGATGGTCGTTCTGAGGCGCCGTGTCTTCCTGCGCTAACCGCACCAAACGAGTGTACTCGACTTTAATCGCCTGACGGACGAACGAGAAGAGAAAAGGAAATGAACGGCACAGGAAAAGGAAAAAAAAAAAAAACCCAACAACAACAACCAGGTTCATCTGACAGGAAACAACTATCTGTTAATCTGTTAAACGGTAGAGAAACTGCAGTTTTCAGCCTGATCATAAGTGTGTGGGCGTGTCATCCGACAATGATTGACACTGGCATTTGCCTGGCAATGTAAACAACAGTAGCAGAACGGACGGTAGCAAAGACTAAATGTACTCTTTCGTTTTTACACCACACAGAAGTCAGAAATGTCACAGAGGAACATTTTTTATATCTTTGTAGGTGTGTGAGCTCATAGCAACAGCAAAACTAATTTAGAACTGTGTGGTGTGTACTTGCTTGCTACTATGCTGCTTCAAAAAGCTAAACTGCTTAGCATAGGTGCTACAGTGGTGCAAAAGTGCTGCTAGTTTCAATTGGGCTTTAATGTGCTTGCATACAACTTTCTACTATCACACTAATGGCACGGGCTGATACACAAGAGGACGAAATTCAGAAATCGCTCAACTGAAAAGACCAACACAGTTCTTTCTTTTGCAGAAAAGTGCAAGAATCTGATAGTAACAAGTGAATCATGAAAATAAAATGACACCAATTATGACATCAATTATGGTATTTATTCCACATCACTGTGATATACTCTACCTACAACACAACATATACAAATGATCAATTTGTCTTCGATTCTGTAAAAAAAACCGTTAAAGGTATACATTTCAAGATGTACTTATGGGTGGTCCGACTGATTTCTCGTCAATCGAGGAGAAAAAATAAAAAAGCAATGAATGGATCTCAGTCATTAGACATCTTTCTTGACAGACTGAAAAACAGATGGCGGTTCTCGCTGGGACTCGAAAACAATCCAGATCACAGCAGCGAGAGTTGGGAGAGTTTGACCGTTGATGATGATTTATCTGTCAACCGCTATTCCAGCACAGGCACCGTCACAGCCCACTGAAACAGACGATTAGTGTCTTAAGAGCTGTCAGTCATCTGACTCACAGTCAAGGTGGCACTACCAATCAACAAACATGTCAAGGCAGGACAGATGTTGTTAAATCCAGAACAATTAAAAAGGGGGAAGATGCAGGCAGCCAAAAGGCAATTAAAACCATGGCCTTAAAACAAATGTCAAAAAATTAACCAAACGTAACAATTAGTGACTGTAGATGTACTGACAGTATACAACTGCGAACAAATTGCTGGGCAACAAGCTTGATTTAGGAATATTTCAGCAAAATTAAACAATTAAGCTTCTTTATTTTTATACAAACAAGCAACAGTTCACCATTAAACTAGAACTATAGCAGCAGGCAGCAATCATCGGGGTCCAAGCACTCCTTCACAAGTATCTGGCCCATAGCTGCCAACTTGGGCACAGTTACAAAGAATTAGATTAGCAAGATGGAAATTATATCCACATTTCCTGACATTCGACCAATGCTAATGCTGTCAAACGCTTGCTGAAACCTAGTCGATCAAGTGAACCAGATTAGCAGGATGCTAGCTAAAACATTTCAATTCAACTGGACAATGTTATGGCATCCCCTATTTAGACGCATGTGTCAGAATTGGGACGGTATCTGTACTGTACATATCAAAATTGTTGCCAAGAGGGAGAAGCATTGAGCCTCACTTTCTCTTTGGGACCAACACAGGAAACTTAGGGCTTTTACACACTAGAATTGAGATAATTGATGAAAGCATTAGGAATTGCAGAGAGATTCCGTCTATTGCGATGGCCATCAAGCTGAATAATTTAAATGTCTGTGGGAAAATGTTGTTTCTGCAGCTTGAAGATCAACAAAAATAAAGTTAATAATAATAAAAAAAACTGACTGAAAGTTAACTCAATAGCAGCTACAGCTGCACAACTCTTAACCAAATATTTTCTCGTAAACATGCCTTACGGTTTGGCCTGCATCTAGCACTATGTGTTGGACCCCTAAAAATCCTAACAAAAACAATAAGCTTGCAGCATTAAGTGCTTGTACCCCTAACTATATTATCCAACTTTTAATATAATTGAGTATTAGAAGAATAAGTACAATTCCACATTCAGTTTTGGGGCCACGTCTGCTGGTGCAAAATGACACCAAACTAAGTACTGAGGAAGAAATTGACTCGAGTTTCACTGCGAAACTTATACAGTTTTTATATCTGAAATGTCCTTTCGTCCATTTTTATAGACAACAGTGCGCCATACAGTGTCAGAAACTCCATCAGCTGAGATTGTGTGGTCTGAGGCATGTGCTTGGATGAATTCGACTAAACCATTTCTTTAAAACTTCACAACAGTGAACACGCACAGAACATTAGCACAGTCACTGGGGCTGCGGTCTTACAAGCATGAATAGCACAAAAAGTACCTTGAAGAAGGCTGCTTCAGGACCAGACTTGTCATACACACTCCTGGCTTTGCCAATGGCCATTATAATACCCTGCATGTTTGGAGTCATCATTGTCTGCCCAAGGAAGGAAACCACGTTAATACTGTATAGACCCGGAATCTAGCCTCGGCAGTCACACAGGGATGCTAATCACACTACGACACTCAGTCAGTCAGTGAATTCATCACCACACAAACAGGCGCAGACATACATATCACAGCAAACTTGCTGCATTAAGACTACAGAAGTCATGCAGAAACCTAATGAATAAATGTCTTCAGTACCTAATCCACTCAAACTCATGCTGTCTCTAAGAAGGTAAACGTGGCAGGTGAGATCTAAATCTCTTCACGAGCATCTCTACAAGACCTCACGATCATTACTTATATGATATCTACAGAATAAAACACACGGGGCCGTGTGCTATAGAAAAATAATTAACAATGGGGTTTTAATTAAAGAAAAACACGTCAAACTTATCAGTTATGTTTACGTCCATTAAAAAAAGTTATTGCTTATGTAATATATAGCAGCTATACGTGTTTCTTCCCTCAACAGCCTCTATTTTTTTCTCTCAAAGTTAATAAGACACAAAAAAAAAGCATGTCATTTTATTGAGAAACCACAGAACACAATGTCCTCCATTCTAAGACTTTCCAGTGGTGCAAAAGTTACAGCTTTACCTCTGGCTCATACAAAACTCCGTGATTAACCTGTGATTTGCCTTACAGCCGGAACTGCGATTCGAGCTGCTGTTATAAAGAATTAATCAACAGGTTCTCAGAATTGAGAATTCATCAGCACTGGATTTAAAGTGCATTTAGCACATATAACTTCCTGTCGGTGCTGAACTAGTTCTGCATTCTAATCCGGACAATCCTGTTCGTATTAGACATAAATAATGACAAAGTTTTCAAACTCAGAAACCTAGTCAGATTAGCTAAAAGACAGCAAAGCTGGTCTAAGCACACTATTTTAGCACATTGAGAGGCACTTAAACAGGCTGTTAATGATGCAGCTGCTAAACACCTCTGGAAAAGCCCACATCACACACAAACACCAGCAGGAATGGGTGCTACCTCGTCATCGTACCCGCCCTCACGTGACTGAATGACGAAGGTTCCTACGTGAGGGATGGCCACCTCCACCACCCGATGGGGAGCGACTGCGGTGGAGGCGGAGCCATCCTGTGCAGGGTCAGGGGGAGGGGTTTGGGCAGGGAATGCACAGGACTCCGCCTGCAGGGACAGAGGTGAGGAAATGGTGCAAGAAGAACAGATAGAACAGACACAGAAACAGACGGTCAAACAGGAACAGCTGGGAGAAATGGAAAATGAGGACTGACGTGAATAAATAAATAAATGAAACCCATTAGGATCCAGGTCTGAATGTTCATTCTCAGGGATTAAACAGGAGGCATCAAACTGCAGCCTCGAGGATAAACCCCACAAACAGAAAGAAAAATAAACCTGGAGAAAAAGAATTGTTCTTTCCCGATTTAGCTTATAACACGTTACAGAAACGATTAGAAATGAAGAAAGTGCAAACACCAATAATAGCCAAGCAATTGACTATAAATTCAGCTCTGAAAGTACGACATATTTATTCTACTCCCCAAGGACCAACTCAAAGACTCAATATTATGAAGAGACGGATGTTCAGTGGCATAGAACAAAATGACTTATTATGAGGGATCAAAATGAAAACCCAGGATAGTTATTCAAGCATTATTATTTGTTTTTAAGAACTACAAGAGATTGCTCTTTGAACTTGAGTAGTCAGTGTCAGAGGTGAGCATTAAGTACTGCCTTCTGAATTCGTTCTGTTTAAAGCACAAATCCACAAAAAAGGGATATTATCCAGGCTTTATTGTAAGAAATAAATCTGAAAGCAAGTACTTCAAATACTTGGTGGGAACCATGTTGAAATGTTTTCTCAGAGCAGACATGATAATCTAACAAGGTCACCAAACTCTTTTCAAGCTAAAAGTAACTAAACACTGGTGGCGTTGTCTGTGATCTAAACAAAAAACAAAGATCTTCAGGGATTTAGAGACCTTTGTGATCGGAATACTGCTGTACACATGGACACGTGTGTTTTGTTAGCAACAAGCTAGCTAGCTAAAATTAGTGATCTGGAGATTTAGGATGGATTTACTTTCTCACTGTTATAGATTTAACCAACTAATTTGTCTACACTGACTGATCGGAAGTAAATACTGCTAAAACTCACTGACAGCAGTGAAGTGTTGTTGTTGTTGTTTTTTTAATTTAAGATAAATGTTATATCCTGTACTCGGGAATTAATTGGCGAATAAATCAGGAGAATAAGGAAGTAAGGAAACAAAAACTCAGGTGAATGTGATGTTCGATAAAATTTGAGGAATGTTATAAAGTAACACCTGAACTAGTAATCCAAAGACCTGGGGTCCATGTCTACCCCAAGATGATGTCTGCAAAATACATCATCTGCACTGATCAGAGAAATAAGACAGCGAGAAATAAGACAGCCTTTAAAACCCCAACGTAGGCGCTTACTTCCTCATCAAACTAATCTAGCAGTGTCTCCCAGTAGGTCCTTTGAGTTCATTAGAAAAAGAGAGAAAACGAGTTGAACGGCCCCAGAGGAACTGACCCAGACACCACTCGTCTGGCTCTTCAGCGTGCGTGTGTGTATTTTCTTACACCACAAAGCAGAGCCTCTGGATTCTTCTCATCCTGCTCAGCTGCAGCTTTGTTGATGGCTCTCTCCGTGTCCTCCTGCAAGTGTTTGGAGTCATCCGTGGGCGATGGCTGCTCCATGTAGTCCGGGTCCTGCTGGCAAGCTGCGAGTCCACACACACACACACACACACACACACACACAGCGAGTCAGCAACTCATTATGACACTCCAACTCTCTCAGAAATATGTGAAGAGTCTCTGGAGGGGTTTCCATCCACCGGTTTTCATATCGCTATTGAAATGCATTACATTTTGAATTGCATGACATAAACCTGAAAAACTAGCACACCGAATTTTTACTCTTCGTCAGAACTCTCTTCTAACAGTAACTCATATAAACACACAATGATCTGCCTTTCATTACAATTGCCTTTCATTACAACTGCATTTCGCCTCGTAAACATGATTCGTTTGACACGACGCGTGTTACCGCAGCGCTGTTAAATATTCAATTCTGAATCATTCTGAAGGTGTTGAATTTTCTATAACAGTAGCTCTGCTCGGAGTGCAGCTTAAAATCACAGGTTTATATTAATGTGTTTGTTCTAATACATTACTGTTTCCACAGTAACACCATAGGACTTGTATGGTCCACATAAACGGATTAAAAAAACGTGTGAACGTTGAAGTTGATATGGTGACATTTCCTGAAAGGAGATGTTTGGTTAACATATATAGAAGAAAGTCTCAAGTGTCAGAGTTATGTAACAGTCATAAGCTGTACAGTAAAGCTGTAACGTTTCTAACACTGGAACAGTCAAGCTGTGATTATTTTTGTCTTATTAAATTCAAGAAAGAGAACAAGGGAGACAGTTTATAGCTGTTGCAACACAAGTAATAACAGGAATGAACTTGGGCTCCCAGGTGGCGCAACAGAAAAGCGTTCGCCCTATCATCCGGAGATAGCTAGTTCAAATTCCGATGATGCCACAGCCGGGAACTCGAGACAGCAAAACTGGCCTGCGCGCTCAGGGAGGGAGGTGCGGCAGTTCTGTCAGTTGCAGCGACGATAGCCAATCATATAGAAGCGGGCGGACAGCGCTTTCCTCCGAGTGTGTTACACCGCCCCGTAATGTTGCATAAGCAACAGTTCGAAAAGATGCGGTCAGCTGGTGTCACATGTCTCGGAGGAAGCATGTGATTGCCTTCGCCTCCCTGGTTAATAACTGTCGTGTGACAGGGGAGACCTATAACTATAAATGGATAAAATGTGCCAATTTTGTTGACACAGACTGCACATTTTAATTTTTGGAAACTTAAAAAAACCTGAACAGTGCAAATCCAATACTGACACTCATTAAATAGAAATAAATTGGGTTGACGTCACCAATCAGGGTCAAGTGAGATCAGATTATACCCCAGCAGGCAGTATTTACCTAGCTTTCATAATGCTAACACCTCCAGGTAAGAGATAAAAATAACTGTTCACACAAGTCACGGACGTATGGAAGCATCCTGTACTTCCCTTACTCCGCTCTCTGACTCCACACTTGTGTGTTTATATGTATGGTGAGTGGTGAAGGCTGACCCGTGTTCTCGGCAGAGCTCGACTCGGCGCTCATGGGACGAGGAGACGCTGCGGCAGTGGCGGCTGCAGCCATGGCCAGCTTCTCCTGCTGGGCTTTCCTGGCCTGCATGGCATCCCACTCCTCCAGCTCACGCTCAAAATGGTGGTTGTCCTCCTTCACATACTCTTTCAGGTCTGGAGGCAGCTTATCTAGGCCACTCAGCGCCTGGCCTGTCTCCTTATCAAACACCTCTGAGGCACACACGCACACACACACAGAGAGAGGCTTTTGTTCACACACTCAGCCAATGTCAACATCTTACACCTCCTGCTTCCCAGATGTAGAAGCACAAAAGCAAACATTCTCAAGGATACAAACTATTACTAATTTCAGAAAACAGCTCATTATTCATGAATGAAATTGTGTTTTTGGATTTTTTAAATAATGATTTACTTCTATGCTTCATGTTGTATCTCTTTGATTTATGTTACACATACTTTTTGTATTTGTCTACTGTATTCCTGGCAGTTAAAGGAATATTTACCTTTTCTTTTTTTTTTTTACCTCAAATGTAGCCACGAAGAGGACACATACTGTACCTGTTGTCCAAAACTGACCTCTTTAGTTTTTCACTGGAGCCACAAGTCTAATATAGCTAACACATAATAAATGTCTATCTCACCAATATCTTTACAAAGCTGCTCCAAACCACATCATTAGGTGACATTGAAAGATTTAAAGAAAAGAGAGATTATGTATTACAAATTCAAGTTCAAAGTGGAACTTTATCATCACTATACTGAGTGAGCTACATTACCCTCAAAGCTACAGCACAAAATAAATGAAGGTAAGTGGAATGACACACTGTGTGTGTAACGAAGTGCTGTAAAAATAATAATGTTGTTATAAAAAGCGCTTCTCATACAAGTGTGCACTTTAAGAAAAAGGGATTATCATGTTATTACATTACGTGCCGCATGCTTCTGTGTAATTACCTTGGACGAGGAACGGCTTCTTGTCATTGATGTACATGAGGCAGTAAGCGCTGGCATTGCGGTAGCCGCCGAACGAGTCCCTCACCAGCTCCTCCCACGATGACTTGGTCACCGAGATGTCATTGTATTTCATCCAACAGCGGTGCTGAGGGTCGTAGATGTACGCCCAGTAGTGGCCTGCGTTGGCCTGGCCCTCGTGCACCAGGACTGCGTGCAGCCGGTATGGCACCTGAAACACGATAAAAAATTTCATCACGGAAAATCAGGACCGGTTTGAATGCCAAAACAGTCTTTGTGAATATAACATAAAGGGCTAGTTTTGCATTTTTAAATATCTGTCACTCAGTTAATAGGTGTGCTGTTATAGGAAAATAATCTACCACAGGATGGTGTGATCAAGCAGAGTCACTGTTACCACAATGAAGATGATTATTTTCCAGTAACAGCACGTCCTGAAGTGTTTTATTCCTCTTATACCACAGCAATTTGCCACTGATTACTTTTTGTAATGAAACAAGTTCGTTCCTGTTAGCACTTGTTATAGCAGCTATAAACAGTCATTCCCTTTTCAATCTTTCTTGAAGATAACATGATTAAAAAAACAAAAATAAAAAACAAACAAACAAAAAACAACGCAGCTTATTGTGTTACCAAGAAACTGAGACTTTCCCATGGTGGAAAACTGACTGTTACAAAGCTCTGACATTGGAGACTCCTTCCATAAATGTTAAATAAATGTCTCTCTACAGAAAAACCTCAGCATATCAATGATTATAATTTTTCTTTGTTAAATAACAACACATTTTATTCATGTTTATTATTAGGCTAAGTGTCCACCATAAAAGTTGCTGTGAATGAGCTGCTACTATAGAAACAATAAAATATTAGAACTGTGTATTAATATAGTTTATATATAGTTTATATATTATACTATAATTAATATAGTTATTAAAGTGTATTAATATAATCCTGAGATTTGAATTACAGCCAGTGGAGCTGCTGTTGTAGACAACTAATCAACACCTTCTGACCAATCAGATTTGAGAATGTGGTACTCTAATCCTGACTTGTTAAAAAAAATCTCACCTGCATCATTGTCTTGTCTGAGTACATGAGCTCGATGGTTCTGTGGATTCTGGATATACTCCCTTGCAGATCTGGCATGACAAGTACATGGTAAGCATGTGAAAACAGACATGAAATGTATATGGAAAGTGTGTGTGCTGTTTGTAATCGCTGCACCTCGCGTGTCATTCTCCACCTCGTTCCTCCAGCGGTGCAGGCAGCCCTCGAGCACGTGCAGCTCCTCCTCAGTGATGTGGCGGGGTGCAGGGTGCATGGGCAAGTCAGGGGGCACACGTGACTGGGTGAAGGGTTTGTGGATGGGCACACGCTGTTGTTGCTGCTGCTGCTGAGGCTGAGGAGAAGCTCCAGTGCCATCTGGAGGGACTGAAGGGCCCTGCTCCACCACACTGCAGAGAATTAAAGTGTATTACTAATTACAATCCACACCATTACACCGTTTAAAGCTTGCTATAACACACAGCAAGACAAACCATCGCAATGATAGTTTATTTAATTGAGCAAGAAAAAAAAATCAAGATCAAAGTAATGCAGACGGAACAAATCTGAGGACTGTGTACGGCTCCATCAACCAGAGTAGAGTATTACCTTGGCGCAGGAGGCACCAGTGCTGTTGTGCCACCAGGTGGTGCTGATGTGTCTAAATCCTCTATGGGTGAAGTGCACACAGGCTTGCTGGAGGCGAACTCCATGGCGTATTGAAGAACATCCGCCAGAGGAAACCTCTTAGGACCCGAGCCATAACTAAGATACCTGAAATAGTGAGACAGAACGTTCTGGTGAATACTGAGAGAAAGCGCAAAGCAGAGAGGGCAAGCAGAGAGAGAGAGAGAGAGAGAGAGAGAGAGAGAGAGTCATCCGGATTTCAAGATCTATAAATATAACCTAAAAAACAGTGCTGCTACAGAGAGAGAGAGGAACACACAGACAGTTTTAAGAGATAGAGAGCAAGACAAGACAGAGAGAGAGGGGGGGGGGG
>JAOTRR010000010.1:15874184-15886641 GCA_028570945.1 Gogo arcuatus | reverse complement strand
ACACACACACACACACACACACACACACACACACACACACACACACACCCCAACTTATTGTTCTTTCTGAATTGCAAATTGCATGTCAACAGTTTCCCAGAATTACTTCATGCCATGTTTTCTGAAAAGGTCTGGCAGTTAAAAGAGCATCTGCAGGAACCTCCAAGATAAATTTTATAATTTGCAGTGATGATGAACAGATCATTTAATAAAAAAAACATAAGAAAATTTGTCTCGGTGTTTTACAGCTAGTAAAAAAAAAAAAAAAATACAGAACGTTTTCCGTCTAAGTCAAAGTTTGTCAGTTTTACACCAGAGGTTTTAATCAAATGAAACAGCAAATTTAAATATTTAAATAAAAATGATATTGATGAGGAGATGAGGAATGTTGGCAGGATATGAATACTTGGATTTAAGACCGTTCAAGACATACTGAAGGCTTTCAAATCATAAAATCTAGACAAATTAAGACCAGTGAGGTTCTGTTTCAGTGCCCAATAGTTTGCAGATTCAAATCTCAGGACTTCCAATGCACCCTGGATCCCTCATTAAGGGCCCTAACCCTTAAACTGCTCAGCTCTGTACTTACACTGGATTCTGCTGTACATGATGGTTGTTGTTGATTGAAAGTAACCTAAGGACCTGAGGTTTATGTTGTTATAGACACACTTATGCAGCTCAAGGACACAAAGTTCATTTTACGTCACTGAAGAAGGAAGTGAAAGAAATTTAACTTCCACTGACTTCCATGTCAAAACAGATTTTCCAAAAAAAAAAAAAAAAAAATCCCAGTTTTAAATGACAGCCTTTTAAAAACTCGTTTTGCATTTTTCTGGTCGAGAGAACAAGTCGTACAGTGTGAACAGGACTCGTGTGATTTCTCTCGCTGTACAGCATAAATCCGCCGAGTTTCTCTACATGCTGACACACCCATATGGTGCCGCCTGTAATGCTTATGCAGCTTGCTCAGCTTTGAGTAATTACATTCCTGCTGCTGTGTGTAGTTAGTGTTAGTGCGTAATGTTTATTGTATTGTGCTGCACTTGACATTTTTACTGGAAAAGTGGTTCTGTACATGTTCAGTAGTTCATTCCACTATTGTCCTGATGTGCTGTTATAGGAAAACAATCAACGACAGGGTGGTGTGACGAAGCGGAGTTACTGTTACCACCCTGAAAGGGAAAGGTATTTGTTCGTTTTCCACATAGTACACAGTTTACAGAGATACTTATGCCCCTATATAATGTGTTCTTATGTTGCTGTGTCTTGTCTGATTCTTCTTTTATAACCTGCTGCTGCTGTAACACCGAAATTTCTCTTCGTAAGCTCAATAAATTTTCATCTTCTCTTAATCGCACATCTCAAGCGTTTTATTCCTCTTCTACCTCAACAATTTGCCAACAATTACAATGGCATACTTTTTATCCATTCAAAGTTACATTTAATAATGTGTAACATCCAAGAAACACAGTTCCTCTTATCATTAACGTTATAACAGCTATAAAGTCCTTCCTTCATTAGCCTCTCTCGACGAGAAAAAGACAATAAAATGCAGCTTGTCATGTTCCCGAAAAAGTGCAAAGCGTATACTTGTTTCTCCTGATGAATCCTCTCTTACGTATGGGAAAATGTACGAACCGTTACACAAAGCACTAACCCTGGAGACTCGTTCCAAAAATGCTAAATAAACGTCTCCTTACAGAAAACTTCACCGTATCAACAAACGTGGAGTATCCACCATACAGGTCCTTGTTTAAGTTGTTACTATAGAAACGATGAAATATTAGAGCTAGCACTACTATCAGAGCTGCTGTAATAGAAACTTAATCAATCTTCTGGCCAATCAGAATAGAGATATGACCTCCAAATGTCCAATGCATGTGTTTATACTGTATGTGTATATGGATGTCTTATAAACAATACAAGCTTTGTGGTCTTGTGCATTTCAATATTTATTTATATCAGTGCAAATAAACACCAGAAATTAATAAAAAATGTAAAACATCATGTTTGTCACAAGAGTATCATAAATGAAACGGATTTTTTTTTTTTGCTACAGATGCATTTCATAAATGCACAGCATGACGTCAATTCAACTTAGAGAAATGTTTTAAAGAGTAACAACAGGAATTCACACGAAGAAAAAAAAAAATACAAACCACTGTATGCTTGTCTCGTCAAATCCGATGCTTTAAATAACCATCCATTTGTGATGTAAAAAAAAAAAAAAGTAAAATAAAATAAATGCATTTAAGACTTGACATTTCCCATTCTAGGTACTGATACGCAGGTGCTTCCCATGCATGTGCATGCAACAGGCAGCAGTGTAGAGATCAGACATAACACGACGGCTTGCAGAACAAAGATCGAAAGATTATCGCTAGCTCACAACATAGAGACATGCAAAAAAAAAAAAATCTCATTTTCTGTAACTGTATGTACATTATTAGACAGATATTATATTTACAATCCAAGACGATTAAAAACTAGGGCTTCTTCAACAATACAAAATAGTAGTATTTCATCATGAAAGCAGTATTTACACAAATTTATCAAATCCAAATGTATCTACATACGGAGGAAGGAATAAAATAGTTTGTATGATGATTTTTTTTTTTTAGTTCATATTTAATTGGACGATGGATCAAACTTTTTTCACAGTAGACTCTCAGCTTCACATGCTATCCTTCTATGATTTATGATTTATATTCGTTTACATATATATAACGTGAAACAGAAATCTCTCAATTCATAAACATGTACTCACATCTTTGGGGGAAAAAAATTTCATATTTGACACTGCAAGTTTGTGAACTGCTACATATGTGTATATAAAGTACAAAACAATGAACGATACAAAACCGTAAAAAGATATTTTGACAGCTAAAAAATATGAGTTTTCTTTATTCATGCTAAACACCCAACAACACCTATAGATTCATTCCTGATGTAAAAATTAAAGCATTGTAAATCAATTCAACGTGTGTTTGTGTGTGAGAGAGATATTGTCACCGTCATTCCTACTGCGATAGAGTTCGTGGCACAATCATTCAGGCAGAACAACAAGAGACGTACCTGATCGTTCATAAAGTTCAATTATTTTTATTGTCCTTTATTGTAAAGACGTGATGCTCGGATGGCACACATGCCTCTGATATAACATTGTGCTTCGGAAAATAGGAACGTCTGAGGAAATAAATATAAAATTTTATGTAGCAGTAACGTTTTTGGAGTCATCGAATATATATATATATATATATATATGAACTAGGATGTTCTTTTTTTATAAATGTTTTATAATGTAAAAAGAAAAAAGAAATCAGACTGAAATAGGACCTGTACAAACTTCAGAAAAATGACGTAGGCATTGAAAAGAAATGTGATACGTCAAACCGCGTAAACGTAACACACTCGGTCTGTAATGTGTAATGTCGCCGTTATTATGGCATTCATTAAAGTGAAACAAAAAGTGGTCAGCGATACATAATTTGCTCTTTGTTACAAAACACAAAGAAAACTCACACTCATTTCTCAAAATGCGTCACTCTCATTCTTTGGCAGTTCGGATCTATGGTTTTTCTAACAGCCCACTAAGGTGTTCGCCTCCGTTGCCTTGTCGCTGTATCTGAACTGGAGAAATCGTACTTAGTCTGGTGTCATGGTACCGATCATCGGCACATGGCTCTACTTTCACCGTAACCCCGCAGTGCGTCCTCTGCGCATGATCCTCCACCTCTTTTCTGAGCTGACTGTTCCTCCTCTGGAGCATATAGTACAGTATAGGATTAGACCTCATTAGAGGTGGAGAATCAGGGCTGGATTCACATTTATCATCCCCAGCAAGTGTCCACCTTGGTGAGCTTTCTGTTTCTTTCTTCACAGATTTGGGACTGGGTCTGGGGGAGGAGCCCTTATCCCAAGAGGATCCCTGGATGCTGTTTCCTGGTGAGGAGGAAAGTGGCTTAAAATGACCAGGCCCTGAGTTAAGAGTCTGGGGAAAGCATGGAAAGTTCACAAGTTCATGATTGTAACCGGATTGACTGAAGTTCCCGTTGGCTTTGCAGTTTGCCTGAGGGAGGAAAGGACTAGGGATCCGCTGGGGCTGAGATATCTCCTTCAGACAGTTGTCTGACAAAAGGAGCTGCTTCAAAACATTGAAGCTTTGGCTGTCTCTCATGGGAGCTTTACTCACAGGACCCTTGACAAACAAGTCCTCTTCTTTCGGGCTTGGCAGCCTTCTGCTATTGTGGGCCTCAGGTGGTCCAGACACCAGACACTCACTCACAGTATCCAATGGTCTCTGGCAAAGTTCTTTACTGAGGTGTTCAGCCAACTCCAAGCAAAGTTTCCTCTTTTTAGGAAGAGGCACCTGATAATCCTGTTGCTCCTCTTTCACTGTGCTCACAATCTGCTCTGTGCGTGGACTTGAATGATAGGTAGTTGTCTTCTGTTTCAAGAGCTGACTGAGAAGTCCATATTTAGCTTCTTCTTTAACATTGCTCTGTGCTTCGACGACAGGGCTGTGACTTTCACGCCCCAATTTCCAATGACGTCCGGCATCGTCAGAGCTGTCTGAAAGAAGACACTCGTCTCTTGGCTCTGTTTTGACCATGACGTTCAATGAAGGTCCATTTGAGCTGTCACATTGAAAATAACCCCCTGAAGGCTTTTCGTGGACTCCCATAGCCACCTCTGTGCTTCTCTTCCCAGTGGATTTCTCCTTGTGGGAAGCAGTGCCAAGCAACAGCTGCAGTACGGTCCGTCTCTCCAGGAGGTTTTCAATGTGTGTCGATGCCGGAGGTGAGCGCTCTTGTCCGGAAAAGGGTGAGAACGTGGCCGGGGGTGGTTCAAATAAAGGGGTTTGGTTCCTTTTTACTGGAGCAGCAACCCTGTCCAGAAGAGTCTGAGATCGGTCTAGATCAGGCTCCGGGCTTTGCCTTTTGCTCGGTGGCCTACAGGTTTGCAGAGGGGGTGAGGGGGACACATTCTGCAAACCACACTGAGCCAGATTTTGTAATAGCTTACTGGCTGTGAAAGCAGGTTCCACTATCTTTTCACTGGTGTGCTGTTTAGATTTACACAGGTCCAGAGGACTGGACTGAACAAGGGGTGAAGAATAAGAGTAAGGAGAAGGAGTCTTGCTTGTATCTCCACTGAGGGAGGATGTGGACAGACCTCCACCCATCAGCTGGTCAAAAGAGTTCTGTGTTCTGCTCTCCTCCAGTGTTCCAAGCCATTTAAGTGGGCTTCCAGTCATGTTTCGAAATGTGGCATCATCCTGTAAATCAGAGTGAGGTGCAATTTTGTTTACCATCTCATTATTTCTGCGATCCAACAGTAACTGCATGAGGGTAACCTTATGATGGGATGTCATGTCTGGGCTCATTTCCAACTCCCTGGCTTCAGGGACCTTTGCTCCAGGAGTCTCTGACTTCCACTTGCTTATAAGCGTCTCTGTCAGCTTGTCTAAAGATGAAGCCGAGGAGGGGGGCTCTAACTTTTGGCTGGAAACTCGGCTCCTCATGGAGAGGTCAATAGGGGAGCAGCTGGAGTAGCAGCTCTCTGCATCACTACTGTCTTTGGTCAAGCTGTTTTCCGGGTTGGAATACTCGCTGTCAGACTGATGAGAGGAGGCTTGGCTAGGAGGAGCGGTGAAGTCATCTTCCACGTGGCCATTCTTAGTAAGATGCTTCTGAGAGTTGTGGTTGTTGAGGAGGAGCAGAAGCAAGCTGCTGCAGTTCTGTAGGGGCCGGCTGCTGTGCCTGTCAAATGGACGCTTTTCTTTAGGGGTGTGAGAAGAGGGACGAGGGGAACTGGTGTGCGCACTTTGGCCTAAGCTCAAAGAAGGGCTTCTCTGACTGGAATTTAATGTCGGTGAGGGGAGTGTTCCGTTTAGGGTATTAAAAGGGCTTAACATGTCTGCAGCAAATACAGACTCTCCCATGCTGGGTGGTCTATTGTCTTTAGTTTGCTGTGTAGCCATGGCTGCCAGTCTCTCACTGGCTGATCGGCCACATAGTTGTGCTTTTAAGGCCTGTTCTTGGGAATATTGCTGCAGATGGGCTTCACTCGAGAGCAGCAATGCTAGCTGACTGCAGGCCACACTGGGTTTAGGAGAAGGAGCAGGACTGGACCTGCTCTTTACCAGACTGGCCACAGCCTTCAATCTCTCTGCACAGGATACTCTGTCAGGCACTGAGCTCTGTGATGAACGAGGAGACTCTGAACATCGGTCTTGGCTGCTGCGCCGACTGTAAGGCACAATGTTGTGGCTCTGTTGCTTATTTTTCCTTATCAGGCCTTTGAGGCGGCTGGAGGCTGTACAGTATCCCTGCAAGGTGTTCTTATCAGTAGGGGATCTGTCACTGCTCTCCCCATCTATCTGTTTGTGGCTCTGAGTGATGCTCTGTGACATGGCTACCGTCTGCAGTCGTGAGCTGAAGGACTGGAGCAGAGAGGCCAGCAGTGTGCTCTCTCCCTGCGCAGAATTATCCAGACTTATTTTATGGTGCTCTTTGCCCTGTCCATTCACCTGCACTGCAGCAGGGTCTTTTTTCTGGTTGTCTATCTCACTCCAGGTTCCTGAACGCAACAGCCTGGCCTTTTTAAGGTGCTGGGAGGACGCTCCTGGAGGGCTTCCTTTTTCTGGTGGGCTAGAGCTGTGATTAGGTAGCTGAATGCCTCTGGTCCCTTGGTTTCCTGCCTCGCCATTGTTGCTGCCAGCCTCCGGTCTCCTTGTTGCCGTGGCACCGGGCCCAGATGCAACCGGATGCATTAGTAAACCTTCCAGATACGTTAAAACAGCAGAATCCTGGTGTGTCTCAGGGCCAGGTTCCTCCCCATGAGTCATGTTCAATAGTAGGCACCCCTTGTGTGGTTGTTGACAACTACTGAAAATGTCTTACTGATTGTTGTGCCATAGATGAAGAGCCCTAATTCCTAAAGAGGTACCTGATACGTCTTCTTTTAAGTTTTACAAACTGAAGCACTGGAAGGTAGAAATTCCATCACACAGGGATCCAGATGGAATTCCTTTCTGTGTTTCTGTGACAAGCCAAGTTTTTGAGCGTAGACTCACAGCCGGGGAGGAGTCAGCAAACCCTCCTCACTACCCTGGTGAAGCGTTCCATGCCGCTGAATACTTTGAATGTCTGTCACAAGGTCCCAGAGGCTGCGTATTGTCGTTCTGCTCTTGTGCTCTCAGACTGGGCCCCACAAGAACCTGCAGCAGAGGGAGCAAACAGAGTAGAGTATGAGGGGAAGTTCTACATGACAGCACACGACTGAGAGGCTGTTACATATCACATATTCAGACCAAACTCATACAGCATCCTAACAAGGTCTTCAGTTTACTTCTGGAATTGAAAAAAGCCCTCCCATGATCACTCTATTTAATAAACTCGATTTCATACATGCATGCTTGATGAAAAAAGTACATAATTACAGTCAAAATATGCTTACTGTAGCAATTTGTTTAAAAAAAAAAAAAAAGAAAAATGAGAGAGAGAGAGAGAGAGAGAGAGAGAGAGAAAAAAAAAAGAAGACCAACAGAGTATTTCCCATAGGCAGGATGCAGAGGATCAACTCCAGAAAAACAGCAGGGTGCTATAGATTATATGAATTATGTCAGTAATTCCAAGCAAAGCCCACTCTATGCGTTATCACGTCCTGCTATGACACTTCCAGCAAACCTCTCGAGAAATGTGTCTCCACTTGCTCTCATGCGTGAAGGGCTTTTGAGCGCCGCGCTGCTCATCAGTCTGAGAATTTCTGCGGCTTATCCCCACACACACTCAAGACACGGCTCACATGATTCTCTCCTGCATGGTAATGGAGGCAGGCAATACGCAAAGAGCTGACCTTACCACAGGATCTGAGCGACGGGAGTGGATCTGGACCAGTGCAAAAAGGGTCACTTTGAGCTGCAACTATTTAAATACTGACAAGCTTTCCTGGGAATGATCTAAAACTCACTGGGACCATGATGGTCGCTAAACATGCTTTGTGGAAGACTAGAAAAAGGGCTCTCTGAGTAATGCATGTCCATGGCTACTGTAACTGCTTTTGCTCACTCGGCCTGGAAGTACATGCAGCAGCGGAGAGATATGAATCCCAGCAGTATGCAGTGTGATCTCACCTGAAACTATCTTCTTATCTCACACTGTGGCTGAGTGTAGTCCCTGAGTGTCCAGCAGATTCACAGAGGTCAGTCCCCGCTGCCTCACTTCCCGCTTAGCAGTCACTTCCCTTTAAAGCCAGTGTCACACCAAATTGGTGTACACAGCACATACAGAAGCTAGTAAATGCCATGAGGTAATGCTACCTTTTTCTTCACACACACTTTGTCAACTCGATTGGACAGCTCTACCTAAAAGAGACTTGACATCTTCAGGTGAAGTGTCTCACTATGATAGGATAAGTGTTAAAACAAGAACAAGTAGCAAGTGAGATTAAAACACAAAGTGCACCTTCTTCCTGACACATACTGAGTGCGTGTTTAGTGCTAATGCGTTCAGTCTGGCATTACCAGGGTGTGTAGGTGTGAAAGCTCGTTCAGATTGAAGTTGCCTGTCATCAGTCTCTACCATTTGGCAAAAGCTGGCAGGTGTAAAAGAGCAGGAGTGGGAGGAGATACAGAGAGACCTGGTGCACCTGTCAGGATGTGGCTCCACATAGCTACAGCATCAGACCTCACGCTCTGTCAAATAGCATGACACTGCCGGTGTGCTGTGTGCTCAGAGACCCTGGATGTGAACCCTGTCAGCTCCAGCTCCACAAACAGCCCTCACTTCCCTACTGTCAGAGCCACAGCCACAAAGGTTAATTAATACAGAACACTCCACCTTTCCCTGTGAGCAATTCAGTTGTCTTATCCTTCAAATCTTCCTGCCTCTGGCGTCAGCGTAATGTTTCTCACAAGCTCATGAGAAAGAGTCCTGATTATGACCCGTGGCAGCTTTGGTGGAAATAAAAGTGAGCTGAAAAGAAAGAAAACCCAATGCTCGTTTCCTTTTTTTGCAAAACTGGGTTTAGCCTGGTCAGTCACGGCTAACCTTGGCTGACTCTCGTTATAGGACCACACATTTAAATCTCATGCAAATTACATTGGATTTGAAAGGTTAGTCAACAAGTTCAAGGCTGAAAAACAACAAGCAGAGCAGAGAGGAAACCTGGTTAATGAATTATTTCAGACAAGGCTGTCGGTCTCAGTTACGGTGCTATCCTAAGCCACTGACCCAAATTTGACAGCAACAAAAGACACCGGGCCATCTGACATCTCAGGCTAATCTTAATAGGCAGGATTAAGACCATTTCCTTGACACTGGCTTATCTCTGTTATAAAAAAAAGCCACTGTAATGTTAAAGGCCAATAAAAATGCTTGGTTTATTTTTGTATTCAGGTTAGCAGGGTATTTATATTAAAGGAAGGCAAGAAAATTGGACTTTAACCAAGTGGAGCAAAACAGAAGCAAAATAGATTAAAGAAAGAAAATAAATGAAGCTAAGCTCTTTCCAGAGCAGGATTAAAACCAGATTAAACCAGATCAAATTGCAACCAACATATGTTTTACCAGAAATGATGGAGGATGCTTTAGAAAGGGCCATGTGAAGACTAAATTTATGCCATGTATGCCAGCGTATGGATATTCAGGACAAGCTCCATTATGGCAGTGTGAAACTCAGTAGGATCTGGTGTGTGGCTCATGGGTGAAATACCTGAAATACATACTAAACTTGACCTCTCACACCGGGCCGTGGCTTTCCACACCCCACCACGCTGGACATAAAGGGCAATAGTCTCTTTCTCTCTCCCCATCTCGCTGTGTCTGTCTCTGTCTCCTTACCAACCTCCAAGTAATTATCCTTTATCTCTGACAATGTCAACCAATAACACCCAACAGCATTTTAAGTGATTTCAACTCGCCAGTGGCAAGAGAAAAGCAGTGGCAGGCACGAATGCTTTATCATCGTGGGGTGCCTTTCCTCACTTTCCGAGACACCAAGAACAGGAAGGTCACAACATTATCAGTGGCGGGGAGGCAATTTTCAGCCCTGAGTTGGGGAGAAAATAGTCTATGCTGCCAAGGCTGGACCTGATGCAAATGTCAGGGGTTGGATATCTAAAAGCCAATCCTCATCGTTCAACATGCGGGGTACAAGATTAATTGCAATATTCTCTCTTCTCCCCAAAAAGGGATAATAAATTACTTCCATTGTCAGAAACTGTTATCCATTTATGCTATTTACAATGTTTCCTTAATAAAAAAAGAGAAGAGGGGAAGAAAAAAAAAAAAAGCCACATGATTCATGGTGGAAGTCAAGGTCATTTCGAGACTTTCACGTTGATGCAACAGCTGGTGCCCATGCAAAGCGCTCAGTGTTAATAAAAAGTGACAACGAGGCTCTGGCTGTGTATATCAGTAATATCGGACAGGGGGCTGGCACAGGAGCGTGCCGCATTAAATGTTAAGTCAAGGTTAAAGGAATCTAAAGGAGGCACCCAAGGCTAAACACTTTTCGATGATGTTATCTGAGGCTGGGGTGGCGCCAGCTACTCTATAGGGCTCCTTCGCTTAGGCATTTGTAAATTTAATATAGCTCAGTGAGATTAAATAAAACAACAGGCTTGCGAGCTGACCAAACACAATTGTAGAAATTTGAGAAAGTTTAATATGACGCCCAACATCGCCTTGGGAAGCCCATGACTAATAAACACATTTTATCAGGCTTTGTATTAAATCCCAATGACAGAAGAATTTCTGAGACAATCCAAAAAAAATCTACCAAATCGAAAATATACCAAAATGGGAGAGCGAGGACTCTCCTTCCTGCTTGTGGTTGGGTTACTCTGATCAACCAAGCACAGAGAAAGACACACTTGACACAGCCCAAGTACCCAAAGAACAAAACGTCCATGGGGTGGAGTCTGTTCCAGCTCCTTTTACCTGGGCGGAGTTGCAGCAAAAGTCTTGGGTATTTCGGGCTGTGTGTTTAATGTGTTGTTTCACATTGTACAGTGTTATGTGGGTTAGGTTTTTCTTCTTTCAGCAGCCAGAACTCTCTCACAGGGTCAGTTATGCCACAGACGTTGAACATCAACTTGCAATCACTCCGTGACAAGTTTGCTACTCCACTTGTAATTCTTACTTTGGAAAAAGTGTAGCCACTTGGGAATAAAAATCAGTAGAACTGGGAAGGAACGTAATTTGCTTACCACAATCCATGATTTGTGCACATAGGAACTTGTAATGGTTACAAATCTAGACCGAGGTGACCCATTTTCAAAGATGAATGTTCTACTAACTTGCCCATACAAACACAAAAAAAACACACACACTGTTACCTCGTCCCTTTGCAACACTGTTCATTACTAACTCACATTATACTGTAGCTCTGAACCCCATCCCTGACCTACATAACTTTACTCAGACCCACCGCCTTCCTGATTCTCCTCATCATAAAACACAGCCATGTAAAAAGATCAGCAAAAAAAAAAAAAAAAGTGTTTATGATATAAATTATTATGAAGAGCTGTAAGAAAGTGATGTCATTAAAACACAGCTAACCAAACACGAAGACAATGGACATTGCTTCTAACATCTGCTTTTTTCAACTCGTGCCAACTTTTCTACTTCAGCCAAGAATAAAAATGTTTTGTTTTTTTTCCTGTTTGAATTTAAAAAATTGCCAATTTATTAAAAACGTGCCTCAATTAGATGGATTAAAGCTCCACTCAAGATATTCAGTGGTGTTCGAACTGGGTGATTAAAGGTGAATTCTGTCCAAAAAGGCCATTGTAGTAATGCAATAAATCCATGTCGGTCTCGATTAAATATTCATTTCACAAGGTGCTCTTAAGGGACAGATATGTACGAGATGATGAATCGCCTACAGTTTTATCCAGAAAGACTGAGAAAAGTCAAGACTGATCGCTGGAGCTGTGTACGCCTGTCTGCACTACTCTATGACATAAAATGAATGTTCCCGATATGACTTGATGTTTGATTTACAGTATAATGGATGTGTTGTGGACGATCTGAGAACGTTTCTGGAATACAGCGAGGTGAAGTCACGGTTTGAATGACAGAACGAGCATCCATTAGTAGCAGAAAGAGAGAATGGTAGGCATCTGTTCCTGACATGCACACAGCGTTATATATATATATATGAGCATAAGCAACGTCTCTAATCAGTTAAGTGCACTTAACCTATTAAAAAACAAAACGATTGTGTGTAACCTCCTCGAGCCAGCCTCAGGTAGCATCGAGCCAGCTGGCAAGCATGGCATTGGGCAGCAGCCAATGAAATGCCAGACCACCAAAATGTGATTAGCCGTTCCTCCCCCACGCCTCCTCTGTTCTAATCACTAGAGTTTAGACTCCTCCAGACTTCATTTCTTTCTTTCTCTCTCTCTCTCTCTCTCTCTCTCTCTCACACTCACACACACACACACACA
>JAOTRR010000010.1:15844214-15857929 GCA_028570945.1 Gogo arcuatus | reverse complement strand
TTCCTCAAACACATACCTATAAATAGTAAAACCAGAGAAACTGATCATTTTGCAGGGGTCTCTTAATTTTTTCCAGAGCTGTATATATAATTACTACCACAACTACCGCTGTTAGGAAATTAATCAACAGTGCTGGGGTATAATAGAAGCTAACGTGTGCTGTGAACTGCAAAAGTGAGCAGAGACACGAAATATATTATTACAAGTGAAATGCTTTCTTTCAAAATAAAATAGGTTGCTATGAATCCGTATGAAACATTATGAAAAATGTGCTTGTGCTTTAGCTATTATGAAGCAGAAAGCCACCAGAATTGCATCATTTCTCATCTCTGTTCCTCGGGACTCCCTCCTTGTTCTGCTTGTTTTGAGGTTTTTCTTATTTCCCAAGACACCTGATTCATATTCCTCAGCTAAATATTAAGCCCTAGATGATATAAATATAAATATAAATCTTAAAACTGTGTTTAGGTGGATCTGAGAACCTGTGAGAATATCTAAATGATATTTTAGGCATGCTACTCTGTGTGGTGAATCAAACGATTCAAACTGGTCATAATTCAAAGGAATCGATTCAGTAAAGGCATGTCTAAAATGTTCCGCCTTTAAGCCCCGCCCACTTCTGGCACGCCCACACAGCAGCCTTAAAGGTGCAGGAGCGCGCTGCAGTGACCAGGGATGGGTCAGAACCCTGCCTTACTGTAGCTTTCTATCAATACCAAGTATCACCAAGACCAAGAGTATCCTGGTACTGGGATGAAAATTCTTCTTGTGAATCTAAAAAGGGAAATGTAGAAGGGAAACTTCTACAGTGAGAATTTGAATGCACAAATTTATATGTGAAATTAATCATTCAAGACTATTCTTTCTTTTAGTCTTGTTCATTTACAGTAATAAGCTGTATACTCATACTCTCTCTCTCCAATGTACAATTTGTGTGTGTGTGTGGGGGGGGGGGGGTCGCTTTGGTGCTGCTGGGGTATGGGGGTGATAACTGAGGCATGTTTTTCTGGTTTCCTCGCACTCTCATGCAGGTAGGCAGATTGACTAAGTTAAATTGCCCCTAGAGTGTGAATGACTGTGTGTGTGTGTGTGTGTGTGTGTGTGTGAATAAATCTTGATAGGGGCCAAAGGTCCTCACAAGGATCAGAATACTTGAAAGTTTTACCTTGTTTTAAAATATTTAAATGACAAAAATTAGTTATTGAGGTTAAGTTTGAGGTTTGAGCATTAATTAGCTGCATTAAAAAAATAAGTACCGGTATTATTTTACTATTATAGTTTGGTTTTTTTATCTGTACAAATTGTAAGTATGGATTGAAAGTGATTGAGATGGAATCGAAAGTATCAGGAAAGTATGGATAGTTCTGTATCGTTTCGCTCATTCCTAACAAAGACATGACTACAAGCACAGTTAAGCTCAAGCTTCACTCTTTCATTGAGACACACCCTTTCAAACCATTTCAACTAATCTATATCAAATCATTTCCTTAATATATTTTTAATGCCCAAGAAACATCTGGATGCTTGTACCTTCAAATACATGAATATGCAATTTGGAAAAGCCACCATGCTAAATGCTAGTAAAATAGCTTAAATTTGTTACAGGTGGACATTATATAAGTCGGAGCAGTTTATTTAACAGAAGCCAAACTTACTAAAACATACCATATAACAATATAACAAAAAAAAAAACCCTACTATCATTAGCTAAGGCATCTAGCTAGATAGCGGAGTAGCAGATTCTGTGGCTAAAGTTTCCAGGAGTCATGTCTTCCTCACAAAGGAAGACAGTTAGACTGATTTGTGACATGACTAACTGAGCTCAAATGTATGTAAAGCACATTTCTGAGTTCCGGGGTTTGTGGATAAAAATCAGTAGGACGTTTTATGTTCTTCCTTTGACTCTCTTCCTGTTTGTGTGTTCCAGTCTTGAAGGTGGATTTAATGATCACTGTGCCACACCAGTAATCATTATTCTATCCAAAAGATACACATCATGAAATGAAATCACAGTGTTCACAAATTTATTGCTGCAAAAAATAAATCACCCAAACTGAAGAAGCTCGTGAAGGTACATAGCTGATGATCACATGATCATAACGGGGTCATGAGGAGGCACTGATCCAGCAATCTCACCAAGTTGACTCTGGAACCCCAGCGACCTTTCATCTTTAAACTTTGACCTCAGACGCCACATGAATGGAGATACAATATTCTCCCTTTCGTTCCTCCCCCAACCCCATCGACCTCTGCCCCCAAAGATTTTCACAGAAATGTGGTTCATGGAACTTCAGCCTTTGACCCCTGAACAGAAGAGCATGTGTGCTTTCTTTTGGTCCAGGCATGTTCATGTACGTTGATCACGGCAGCTCAACGTTTTTGTTTTTTTTTTTTTAAGAACTATAACGAGGCCTTTAAACAAATGTCGTCTCGTGCTGTTTAAGCTGGGGGTCAGAGTTTCCACTCCATTTAAACCGCTTTACAAGTTTTAGCCATTATACGAGACTTAACACACTTGTCCTGTCTGACACGAGCCAAAGGTTCCTTTATGTTTTTTAATCGAAGTGCTCAGAGATTATATCATGCAAACACCATGCAAACGCTGTTTCAACTGATGCTTTTTTCAAGGTCTCTAAGATTTAAGATAAGTTCATGAGTCATTTGAATGTAAATAGGAGCACTGGTGTAAAGTGGGGGAATTTGATTTGGGGATTTGATTTGGTTAAAAACACCATGCTGACTAGCACAATCAGCGCTATCACTTGGGGGGGACTGTGTATAAAAAGTGCTGTTCACTCAACTGGCATGTAAATGACCTAAAATTAATTGCATTTTGAGCTCATACACATGATTTAATTCCAACTCCAGTATACTGTCATTGACAGTTAAAATAACAAAACATTTGTCCAAATATTTATGGACCCTTGGTATGGTATGTTTATAGCTGCTATAACACACGTGTTAATAAAAAAAAACGACTAGCTTGTTCCATGGATGTTCCATAACATTAACTGTAACGAAAATGTATGATTTGTCGTTCTTTAACAGCCAGAAAATTGTTAACGTTGGCAAATTGCTGCAGTATAAAAGAAATAAAATACTTGTTATGCTTATAGCATGTTGTTATAAGAAAATAATCAACTTGTGGATTACAACCACCCTGTAACAGTTCCTTACTTACAGCTGATCATTCTTAAAGGGAACCAGATAGTCTGCAGTAAAGGAACATTATCCAACAAATTCCAATGTATAAATCTTTTTATAATTTAATTTAAAATGTTATTAAAATTTTCAAATACAAATCCGCAATTATGCAATAACCATGCTGGAAAAAGTGGTCGGTTGGAATTCCATCACGTCCTGCGTGACCACACCCTTGAGTACAAGATAAGTGAAATATTTTCCTTTATATTGTGAGTAATTGAATAGCTATCTTTATATTTGGGTTATGTAATTCCAAATATCAGCTCACACTTGAGTCAAACCTCAGCCATGTAAATGTGAGTCATTTACAGATAGTGTGTGTGATAAAATCACGATACAGGCTCATGATTGGCTGAGATAATAACCTCTGCGCCAGGAGTTCACCCAGAGGTTAGGAAGGCTAAAATGAAGATCCGTCAGATTTGTCTTATATCAAGCAATGAGATGATCCATGCGCTGGTGCCAACAGAACAGACCTTTATGCAACTTTATTCGTGCTTTAACCCACTGTGTCAGACTGCCTGGTTCGAGAGGACACTCGGGGGCAGCGAGTCTGGATTCCGACGCCTCGCTGTCTCGAGGCCTCAGGGCCACAAGGCATTAACCTTTGACCTTTTGACCTCTCTGTAGCATAAGCCACCGTGTTGCTGGTGGGCAGAGGATAGAAAAGAAACTGCAGGCAGGTGCAAGCAGGCACATTGTACACACGCACACACAGAGTACACAATTTCAGCCTTGTGAACTTGGCTCCAGGACCCTCCCAGCACTGGATTGCACATTAACATCCTGAAATAAATGATTTCTGGACCACTAATGATAAGTGTCTCTAGACAGATCCGAAGGAATTTAGCACTGAGAAGCAGGTCATCACTCACCGCAGAACTTTGACCGTAAACTTTACGTAGTGAAGTCCAGAGATTAAAATGCAGTGTGCGTGGATCTGTGAAGAGGGTAAAGTGCAGTCCAACAGTGTGGAAGAAAAAAAGGACCCAGGGTTGCTCTTTAATGATGGTAAATTTGTTAAAAAGTAATGGATGTATGTAGATATACTGCACGTAGCCTCAAGTTTATTATTCTGCCTAAATCACAAACTCCATTGGTACATAAACAGTGTCATAATAAATAACATCAATAGGAATGAGACTCAGGTAGGAGGTGTGGCATAAAGTCTGAAAGAAGAATTATGTTTCAGATCATAATAAAGTTTCGATTCGATCTGGAGTTCTGTTACAGAAAAATAATCAACGATACGTGGCCCGACTTCGGGTGAAGTAACTGGTACCATCTCAACTTTGGTTATTTTTCAATAACGGCACGTCTCTATGTGTTTTATTCTTCTTACACCACAATGATTTGCCAACCATTACAATTTGTAGTTTTATTAATGAATGATGTCACACTTTTTAACCATTTATAGTTACAGTTACCGTAACAAGTTATGACGTATGTTATGGCAGATATAAACAGTCTTTTCTACACCAGACTCTTTTTTCTTCTCTCTTGAAGTTAATAAAAATAAAAAATAAAAACCCACAGCTTGTCATGTTACCAAGAAACCAGAAAGTTCTCGATCTTGAAACCTCTCCTGTGGTGACCCTAACCTGAACCCTAACCCTGCAGCTTTACCTCTGATTGTTACAAAGTGCTGACACTGGAGACTCCTTCTGTAAATGTTAAATAAATAGAAGACATCATCATATCAGGAGCCGCAGGGTTTCCATTGCAGTTTTGCACACAATAGAAGTGATATTTTAAAAATTTCAACAAAACACAATTGCGAATGTTTTGTGTTTTCACTGAGTGACGTTACACGATTAAAGCTGGGTTTTCTCCTCTCGCGATAGCTCTCACAGAGTGCTCTTTTTCCAGAAAGTTAGCATTTCCATTTGCTCTTCATGTCATGTGACTTAAATGCGCAAAATGTTTCCATGTCAATTTTGCCAAACATTGCTTTATCGAATCGTCTGAAAAAACACCTCATGCGAGCATAAAAACTTTTTTGCGATATTTGAATTTTTTCAAAATTCAAGTGTTTCCATTACTCGATTTTTTCGTTTGCTATTTCAAGCTGTGCATTAAGCAGGCTCGCTCATATCCAGAGTATTGTACAACACAAAGCTTAATGTTATCATCAATTGCATTAGATGACTGTCTAAAATGAATATTTTGACACCAGTGCAAATCAATCCTTCCTCGACCGGATTTGCACAGGGAGCAGAGCAAACACCGAAGCGAATCCAAACACTTCAGTGTCATTTATGGTTTAAATGACACCGCATCGATGCCAACCGCATCTACTGCCAAAAACAACATGCCCTAAATAAAAAGGCTCACAGATGATCCGATTTGCTTGATGCCAGCTCATGTAAAATTCCACTTCTGCAAGAGACCCAGAAACGTCTCAGTGAAAGAATGTGACATCTTGAAACCAAATCTCCTGACCAGGCAGGTATGAACATTATACCCTCGGGCTTGCTGATGTGTCTCATCATGAACCTCGGTGTCTCCTTTCACCCACATGTACAGTATGTTGTTTCATGTGGTGTATTTATGTTTTTCTTGCACGTGCACTGGCATGGAGAAAGAAATCAGGAGCTTGGCTGTGATGAAGATTGTGCAAATATATGATAGTGGAGTGAGTATTTTTATAGAAGCTGGCATAGAAAGATTTGTGACTGAAGGAACACAATCTCTCTCTCTCTCTCTCTCTCTCTCTCTCTCTCTCTCGTGCGTAAGCAAGGCTTTTGACACGGCGTTCCCTGCGTTAATCAAAAGTGACGAGCGCTTTGAATGTCGTCTCATGAATAAATTAAACAAGTTTAAAACCTCCCTGGTGAACGACGGCGTAGGGAATACACACTGCCTGTCGCTTCCTTGTGTCTTTAGGATTCAGAGACGCTTCGGCATCTGCGCTCAGACAGGAAATGTAGGTTGGAGTTGATCCTGCTGATTTTCGGCATTTGAAAGAGTCTGCTCGTATACAATGGCGTTCATTCAAGCGTCTGCGTCCGCTTGAACAGCACAAAATATCTTGAATATAGGCAAATTCATCAATCACATACATCTCGCCTACAATCATACACTTTCTCCAAATCTGATTTTGTGAGTAGTATGTCATGAAAGCTGAAAAACACATGAATTTCAGCTCAGGAATTGTAAACACGTGAACAATCAAAACGTGAAAAGGAATTAACCATGGGAGTAATTCTTATCTGAAAAAATACCTAGACAGGATTTTAGATACATGGGGAAAATGGGCATAAATGAATATAAATGAGTCATGTATATAAAAAAAATAACATGAAAAAAATCATATGAAAACACCAAGTACCAAGTCCACTACATGTGAGAAATGTGTGAAAAATACATTTAATATCACACGTGAAGTTCATGTGACATTTCTGTAAGGGATTGCTCATAATAAAATTACAATAAAACTAATAATATAAGAATGTTAAGTTTATTTTGGGACATAGCCTCAAGGTTGAGGTTGTTCATTTCAAGCATTTATTCCTTGAATGGTGCAAAATCATGTACCATAATTGTCCGTTTGTTTTAATGAGAAATGTAGCCGAATAAAAATGTAACTACTGTATATTTGAAATATTTTTACCTCGTGTGTTTGTTTGTTTGTTTTTTGCAGTAAAAGGTGAGGTGGGAGGGCTGCTCCAGACCTGGAGATCTACTCGCTCTAAACTTTACATCAAGCAGCACTTGGTAGAGAAACACACTCCATCTGTGGTCCAGCTTTGAGTTAACACCTTAAGAGGAGAGAAAACAGAACGAGGATTCTGGTAGCAGCTAAATTTCATTCTGAGCCGAGTTAATCTAGATAAACCTTGAAAGAATTCGCAAAGCTTAGAATCATGAGACAAGAAAGAAAGAAGAATTTGTAACTTGAATTTCTAGATGTTTGCTTGTCACTAGATACAGTAGTTGTTATTAGATTTTCTCTAAAATCAGACAAAGATCACACATTCTTGGCAGTTTGGGAAGATTTCAGTCTACATTCTGAAACACTAGTGAAGCAAAGTGCAGTGAGCTGGTGTTATAATCTCACCACTCGCACGTGGGTTGTTTCGGGTCATTCGGTGCATTTTGCCACTGCGCCTCGTTGACCTACTTCATGTGCTCGAACTAATCCCCGTGAGTTCAGCGGGTGGTCGGAGAGGAAGCCGCACTCTCACTCTCTCCTTCATTTGAATATCAGCTAGCAAGGGCAGAGCCACTTGAAAAAACACCTCTCCACCCTGCTGAGGGATTTGAATGCCCAGTCACAACATTCTAGGCTGCTGTTTTTCTTTCTCCTTCAGATGTTGCTCACAGACACGTGACTCCCAAAATCTGGTAAAAACCTGATTCCTACACTCACTAAATTCCCCTAGTTCATTTGTCACAACAACTTTACACGTCACACTTTCGTGATACTGTTGAGTTGTTGTTTTTTTGTAGGTCAGCTTTTGTACGTGCAGTGCACACTTCTTTGTCACGCCTCACAACCCTCAGATCCCAATCTAGATAAACCAGCTATGAAATATACAGGCTCGGCTTACAAGAACAATAGGGTTTTCTAATTGACACAGTCGAGAAAGTGTCTTGGGTGAGATTTTATTACCAACATCGGAACGATCCCATTACTCTCTCGCGCACGAGCTCGCCGTGTGTTTTACAGCCTTTGAACCTAGTCATCCTTGTCAAATTGCTACTGTTATGGCCAACACATAAGTCATTCATCTATAATGCACGCATAATACAGAGTGCATTACACAATTCTACTGCAGGGTGCTTGGAAAATGAAAATATGCATGATGCATGGAGTAGTGGAGAGAATCAGTGTGCAAATAAGGGAAATTAAAGAAACAGGAGACAAAGGTAGTGCTTTAAAGCAACTCAATCTGCATGGTGTGATTGAGGCTTGTACCTGTCACCGAGTGCCCCCTTTCACCCAGTACGTGCTGAGCCGATTAGAGGACAAAAAGCCAGTTTCACAAGGTTACACACACTTCTTTGTCACTCTTTCAAGGCTGGTATGTATATATATATATATATGTGTGTATAGGGTGGGAGGCGTCCCATCCCTGTCTCCCAGGCACGTTCCCTCAGTTCCCACGGGGCCATTGACATTCAATCGCCCCTGTTTACTCATTATCAGATCAGCATGCAACAGTCCGAGGCATTTTAACAGACTATCCGCTGATAAAACTCACCGTTCGAAGATGGGGGGAAATCAGTGACTGAAACATCATAACAGCTTAATACAGATTCCGCAGTCACAGAGCTTTTTTTTTTTTTTTTTTTTGCAGGCACCGGGGACGATCCATAAAGCCCTAAAGATGATCCATAATCCTGGATGGATATTATACAGCATGGCGACGTTATATCGCAACCCCATCGCACAGAGAAGATGGCCAAAGTAGTATGTATACCATAAATATTGCCGATCGATAAGTGCTGACTGGAGGACGTAAACATTTCCATGACACTGTTATACCAGTGGCGGTGATTTTGCATTTGAGGATGTGTGCATTAAACGTACATGGATGACATGCATCGGTTATAAAATTAGCAAAGCTGTCAGGTAACACGAGGAGCCGGTGGAGTGACATTACAGATACAAATGGAGTTTAAATTGGAGACATCGGCCTTGCACGCCAGTCGATAGCAGTCCTGACCCGCATTAAGCCACACAGAGATGCCCTTGGATCTCTGGCTTGCTGCATTCTTATCACCATCCTGGAGGCAGATTTAGCATATTTACCTCTAACACTGGTTTGAACATTTAATAATGTGTGGCAATGTTGAATGCAATGGCTTATTCAGCCGCTACGTGTTAAGACATCTTATCCTTACATGTGGCCCAGCCTGGGAGAATACTTTCAGCTGTGAATTGCATTATACGTGATGCCTCTGGTCTTTCTTAGTCAATTCTGGATATCTAAACATCCCCTAACTGGCCTGTAGTTCCTGACAGAAAACACATTATGAAAGGCAGAGAGGTAAAATAAGTGGCCTGACCTTGAAATGGAGCTGAAATACAATCCTCCGTTACTGCTGCGGGTCGGTAACTTTGTCCTTCATGCAATTAAAGTCTATCTCCTCTAACCACCCAGCCGTGCTCTGACATTTTCATTTGCACGCACATATCCACACACATTTTCCAACAAGCTTCCCTGCTCTTATTCAGCAGAGCCTGTATTTGTATCTCATTCTTTTCTCAGCATAAGACAATTTTTGCTCGTTCCGAGCCTCGAGGTAGAAATGTTTAAGATGGCCTTTCTGCTTTTGCCAGCGGTTTGGTCCATGGAGATCGACCTCTCCTCTACGGAACTGCAAAAGCTTTTATGCAAAACAACATACAGTGTCTTGTCAGATGAGCCAAACCGTTGATGTACAGGACGCCTCAAGACTTGCTGCCTTGGCTGAAAAATAGCAGCACGTCAGCAACTTGGAGGATGTCAGTTACGTGATGTCTAATTATGCGATCCATCTAAAAAAAAAAAAAAAGCAGCAACTCTAGAGATCAGCGTTCATGAGGGACAGAAAGCTTATCCCCTCCAACTGCAAGCTGATCTGGAGGAGGGTGTACAAGAACACCCTTAATTCAAACTTAAGACCAGCATCACATATATCATCCTTGGTTTAGGCAATCCCATAATTCTGTTCACCAGCAGACCCAAATTCAATGAGAGCTTTGAAAAACATGTTACTGTACCTCCAACCAACTGCATGTGAAATGCTCATCTATGCACATTTGTGCTTGTATACCAGCAGCTTCCAGTGGCTTACGACTATATATTTGCGAAAATATTTTTATGGCTAAACTTAACTAGCTAACTAAATACAATGTCACATCGTATGTAGCTAGCTAACTTTCTACACCCTTATATAATACAATTATATTGTATTATTCAGCCACTGGTGTAACTTTGTTTTGAAAAGTCCCCAGCGTCCGCAGCGTAAGTTACGCCTATGTATTTAGCAGACCAATCCAGCTTACGTCATCTACAGACAAGCTGATAATTTAGCAAGAAATAGTGAATAAAGAAGTTATGACAAATGATATTACTGAAGTGTCCAAGACATGATGCAATGGCGTGTTTTTCTGTTGCTGTTATTATGAAAACACTGCAGCTAGTAAAGCTGTTGCTCCAAGAATAATTAAAATACAACTAGTTTATGTCCTTTGAACTCAAGGCCAGGTCCACCAGCTGTGGGTCAGCCAATGATATCAGTGTGTGTTTGACAGAAAAAAGTTTTTAACGTGTTAATCGGTAAATTTGCTGCCAAACAAAACTGCCATTGAGTAGCTGGGAGATTACCAAGGTTACATATATAAATCAATAGTTACAGAATGACAGAATGGCACCAACCTCCACCCATGTCAGAAAAGACTACAGAGTGAAACTGTCTCTAATCACTGGCCAAGAATAACAGACGTTACAGAGATAAACAGTCCATAGTTGTGCCCTTGACTATAGATTTCACAGAATACGAACACTTACCAGGAACCATTAACCACACAGACATAATATCTTACTCACACACTTTTTTTTCTTCTAGTTATTAGTCACTGAAATATGCAACAGTGCTTTCTCCAAGAACTCAATATTGACTTTCTTTTGCTATCCTGTCCATGTTGATGTTCCTTCCCCTAAACATGACCTTTCAGCGCAGTCTGATGAGCCTACCTCATGCGGGTAGGATTAGCGTGTGGCCTGAAAATTGTGCCTGCTTAGGTATGTGCATCATTAATATTCAAATTTATTCCACAGTGGCAGATTTTTCATTATGGCCCATACATATAGTCGGTGTCATTGAGTAATTGTCGTGAGCTTCAGTAATTATAAGCTTAGCAGTTTTTCAGGGTTATATAGAGTAGATACGATGATGGACAGACTGATTCACTGTGGGGTTTTGTCTTATCTATACACGCTGATAAGAATAACATCCCGAGTCAACAAGCACGGAGATTACATTAAGTAAGAAATTAAATACATCGGCACGCTGTTATCTGCCAACAATGAACTTTTTATCAATTATAAAATGAAACATTGTACTTTTTATCCATTTAAGGTTAGACGTAATGTTATGGAACGTCCACAAAACTGGTTAGTTCCTGTTATGAATTATAAAGAGTCTCTTTTTTGTTTCTTTTGAAGTTAAGAAGTTAAAAAAAAAAGCAGACGGTCATATAACTGAGAAACCGGAATGTGTAAACCGTGAAAATCTGTCCGGAAGACTTTACTGTGGCGGAAAACTTACTGACACTGGAGACTCCTTCCATAATTGTGAAATAAATGTCTTCTTACAGAAAACATCACGATACCACTATATCAAAATTATATATTTTTCTTTGGCAAACAATAACAGGTTAGGCAAATAGGAACCAGGTGCCAATGGAACACATACAACTGTAAAAAAAAAAAAAAAACCCTGTAAAAACAGTCAGTCTGCCTGAAGAAGACATTTTAATTGCTAACTTGCTTTTCAAACTAAATGTGTAAATGTCAAGTTTTTGGATATGTGAGACAATGAAACGAATAAAAGTTGTCACAAAAGCGGATCATATGAAATCACCACCAGCCTTTTTTCTTGCTTCTGATTTTAATTACATATACTGTATAACTTCATGTTCGGCAACTTCCTATAGCTACTCATTTACTCATAATCTAATAGTTAGCCTAACGTTAGCTTTCTTATCTAATACAAACCTGACCTCATCCAGTCTGGTTATTGTTGACCAGTTTCAATTCAAAGATAAAATATTTCACCTAATATTAGTGAGCCTGTAGTTTTAAATACATGATAAATGACTTAATGTTCACTTAACGTTACATAATTCACTATCAGACTTGGCTCTTGGTATTATTTCCTTGCTAAAGTTATTTATCTCGTGTTAATTAATGACCTTCTTTAACCTAAATGAAGCTAGTTTAAGTAAAATGAAACACGTTAGCCGTAGAATGTTAGCTAGTGAATGTCTTGTACTTTAGCTATCCTAACCACTTCTCTGTTCTACTGTTAGCCCAGTGCTGTGTTTAGGAACCCGGAAAGATTAGCTAATCTGACATTTCATCCAAAGGTTTGTGCTAAGCAGGATGCCAAGCTGAAGAAGGCTATTCTGTCACTCGCAAAATCCAAGACGTGCTGATAAGACCACGAGCCGACTGCTTAGGAATTAAAGATTTGTCTTTTGTGTATTTGTGTGTACCTCATGTCTCTTTTTTTAGCAGATTTCAGCACAAACCAAATGACCTTTGTGAATTATTTAGTTTATTGACCTCTGCGGGGATTTAATATGAAGGTCGTTTCCTGCTGGCGGAGTGTGTGCCAGCAGGTCCTCAGGTGACATGGGCAAGGTCGCACGTCTTGCCGCGGTTAATAATATATTTGTCAGCCGCTGTGTATTAGAATGGCGCACCGCTCTCTTCCACTTGATTAGCTGCGACCAATAAGCGCTGCCAAAGATGATAAAATAGACATTGGCTTAAGGAGATGTGTCAAATGCCCCTTGCCATCTCTCTTTCTCTCTCTCTTTGTCTCACACACACCCAAACATACACACACGGTTCTCGTTTTATTGTTCAGAGATGAAGGTTAAAGCGTCCGCTAAACAAACAGATCGGCGCAGGCCAGGATCAGGCATCAGCCTGGGCACGGCTCGGTGCGGAGGTGTCAGAGAGGTGGCACAGGCCGCTTGGCATGTCACAGCGGGGTTAATTCCTGACCAAGCTGTCACAGATAATCACTGAGCCTTATTAAAACTGCTGTTTTAGCACAACAGAAAACAAAACCTGGATAAATGATGGACATGGAGGACAAAAAAAACGGTTAGCAAACTGGGTAGTGTAATTAGGTTGGTGCAACGAGAGAGGATATGAGGTGGCGTAAATCTTTAAGCCCATTCTGGAGCAAAGTGCTACATTATTGATTTCATTATATTAAACACATGGATGATGGGAAATCCATGCAGGGTGTGCCGAGAGACTCTTCAGCAGCAGGTGACTTTCAGTTCATTTTCAGACGTTTTGCATGCCGAGGTCACGGCAAAATGATATTTAACAGCCCATGAGATACTGAGGCACACTGTCACACACGCTCACTCTAGGTGTGCCAACCTCACGCTGGAGATTTCCTGAATCGAACTTAAGCACAAAAATCAACCTGAATGAAATTTCAGACCAGTCCTGAGCTTAGATGAAAAGAAACCAAAAGGAGAAGACAGAGTGTCTGCAGTTCATCAAGTCTGATAAACATCTGATAAACTGGCAGGCTATTGTCCAACAACAAACGAGATCAAAAGCTTTTAAAAATAGATTCTCGCTCAAAATATTTGGGATACGAAGTGCTCTGACGTCACACTTGGCCTTGTAGACAGGGTGCAGCTGGAGAGAAGACGGTTTCCAGGGTCAGGGCTTGTTTTGTCTTTCTCAGGTTTCTCATACAAGATGAGAGGCTTTGACACACACACACACACACACACACACACACACACACACACACACACACAC
>JAOTRR010000010.1:15821559-15844133 GCA_028570945.1 Gogo arcuatus | reverse complement strand
TGTGTGTGTGTGTGTGTGTGTGTGTGTGTGTGTGTGTGTGTGTGTGTGTGAATGGTGCTGAGTGCAGGACCATCTCTTTACTATGTGCTGGTCTGCCATCTGTGGATTAATAAACACTTTGTTAACTGGAAAAATAATAATGAATTATTACGTTATTTATCTGGTGACAGAAATGATAATAATTATTATAAACGTCCTGTAGATTTTACGGTAATTTGTTTTAAACTGTAAATCTGTACCGTAATTTCACAGCTTCAGAAAACTACAACAAAGTAAAAAATATGCTGCTTTAATGTTAATGTATTCAGTAATTTATAATATAATGTATAATTCCATTATTATTGTAAATGCACTTATTGCAATCATTTTTATAGGAATAATCTTTCATACAACTTTTCACTGCATGTAAATAAATAAAAAATCCAGAAAACGAAACATTCATTTCATTTGTATTGAAAAATGTTTACCAAAAATCATCATTCAGCCATCATTAAATAAAATAAATGAAAACATGGTTATATATTCAATAAAGAAAACTGAACATAAGATCATCCCCAGGGAAAACCACAGACCTGGCAACCCTGCCATCTACCCAAAACGTGCTCGTGTAGCAATTTACACGAGTGTGGTAAAGAACAAGACCGAAAAGTAAGATTTCTGTAAAACTACCACAAACTTCACCAGATTGTGCAAAAGATTAGCTAAATTATCTTCAAAAAATTATTCACTTTTAACTACCGTTTCCAGTGCAACTAGCATTAGAACAGAACTTCCTGTATAAGCTTTAGTTTATACACAGCTCTTCGGTTTTCTGAACACTGTAATATCATAAAGCCATTAATGTATATTGTATAGTGTGAAGAGTAATCTAGTTGTGGAAATCACAACCAATCAAAAGTTTTAGATTTAATATACAAGTTCTTATGGTTATTAGCTTGAATCGATTTTGTTAATCCAAACCTCAAAAACTAAAAAAAACCTATCAAGCTGTCTGTGTGGAGTTTCGCAAGTTCGTTTTGTGTCTCTATGGGTTTCCTCTGGGTTCTTTGGTTACCTAAAAAAACATGCCAGTAGGTGGATTGGCTACGGTATGGATGCTATACCGTGTACATCCCAAACCATAAAGGAGATCATGAGGATGATCATATAATTCTCTGTGTAAATATGGAATATCTCTATTCACTATTTCACTACATATTTTTTCTATTCTAAAATTATACACATAATTTAACAGTGTTGGTTCAAGCAAGTACGTGATGATTAAGGTGTTTATTTATTATAAACATTTTAAGTGACACAAGTTGAATTCCTTTGAAAGCTTCAATAGCGGCAGTGCAAAGCTAAAGACGCGAACACTAAAACATGTCTTACAAGTCAGGTGTGCATTTGTTTTTGCCAAAAAAACAGGGCGTGTTATAAGCTGTATTTACTGTCCAAATCCGAGTGTCCTCTTGCCCTAAAGGCATCCAAAGCAGGCAGCAAAATCACACCAGATAAACAAAGGTGCAAGGAGCTTTAATCTCCTTGAGGTGTAGGCGTAGTCAAAGCATTGCAAACATATGCATATAGGCAAAGTGCACAAACAAGGTCAAAAAACAAGGAGACGCTATAGACAGTAATGAGATAAACATGGGGAAACGGCATGATTTGGAAAGTTACAGCACTAAAATGTGAAATAAATATCAGTGCTCTGAAACATAAGAGCACCCACAGGTCAGCAGTGACAGACCCCGTGATTAAATCTGACTCCACAGTGGTAAGACTTCCAAACCAACTCAGCTCCTGCACTCATTTGCAACGAGACACCCTGTTGTATTAGCAAATAAAACAATATTGATTTTGCCACTAACAGTTTGGTGGCCCGGCCATTGATCACGCTCGAGCATTGATCATTCCGAGGCTTCTGCTGCTAGGTCTTACTTATTAGAGACACTTTTATGGTACTCATGCCCCGATAATGCCGTCTGCTCTGACCTCTCAGAGGAGGGAGGTGAGAGAACAACAACGCCCAGGGTGCTAGCGCTTCATAAAAGCAGCATGGAAATGAAGTGGCCTCGGACGCATTGTTGTTCAGAGAGCGTAACAAGAGCTGCAGATTTGCCAAGGATGACGGTCTGGATCTGGTTTGTGGCAACAATGGGCTCTGAAAAAGACGATGAAGATGAAGTGTGATGTTTCAGCAAGTGTTTCTGAAGTACACAATTGTTTTGTCACCAGTGTTTGAGTTTTTAGGGTTTTTTTTTTTAAGGTTTGCAGAGAAGACTAGGAGACGTATTCAGAAAAATGTCTCCTCACTATAATAACATTAGTAGCTTCACATTAAATTGTTTTCACTAAACTAACTAAATAACATTGAAAAAAGTCCAATATTTTTCCTTGTGATTCTCGTACTGTATGTCGTGTCCAATCAGCAACAAGCATGTGGTGTTCAATATGGACCCACACTTTTCCATTTTTAGTTCTGGTTTGTTTGAATTTGTTAATGGTTTGTTCATGTGTTTTGCACTCTGAGACGTGCCTTCATCATTCCTTTAACGTTTCCTTGTTCCTACTTCGGTTGTGTGTAGTATTTCCTGGTTTAGACCTGCCGGAATGAGTTTCTATTTGCTTGTGACAATCTCGTCTGTGTTTTGCTTCGCCGTGAGTGATGGATTATGACGTCGTGCTGTGGAAATGGTTAAATAAAAAGTCTTCCCATTTACATCGAGCTGCTTATGGATCCCTGTACCAGTCGGCTCACACTGGAGTGAAGCAGAACATGGTGTTGGGTTTGGTCTGGGGGTTTTTTCTGCAGCATATGCTGCCTGCAAAGGTTGAGCTGTGAGCCACTGAACTCTGGCAGGTCAATCAACTGATCCTGCGTGTGCATGAGTGTGTGTGTGTGTGTGTGTAGAGAAGTGAAGAGAAGAATGAAATCGATGTGGTAAAGTAATCACTGGGTGGAGGATGCGGGAGAGCCTCAGGCCAGCGCTCTTACCTGAGTTCTATTTCATGCATCAGCAGACGCAACACAAACAACGTGTGCCTATACACACACACACACACACACACGCAAACACATACTGACGAGCTCACGAATTGTCTGTGCATCTCGACAACACTCACAATTCTTGCTGCTCTTGTGACCTGTGCTTTCCCCTGAGGAATCTCCCAGAACATTCTGCAGGGGTGTGAAGCTACTGCTACATTGATCTGCTGCTATCTGCCACACACACACACACACACACACACACACACACCTCTCACTCTGACCTAACCTCACCAGTGACCAGACCTAACCTCACTTCGCCCCCACTCTAAATGCTACAACACCACAGCAACTTCCTCGATGATGATGACATCATGGACAATCCATACATCACATTTACAGTGTCACGTGCAAAAGCGAGACAGGAAGTCAAGGAAACGGCTGCGATAAGCCTGTCAAAATAATGAGAGCCATCGGGAAAACCGGGCTGCGATTAACCCCTCATATGCACGCCCACTTCCTCCCCATGGACATGCATAACCTCCACAACGTCCACCTCGTGAAATCAAAACCCAACACTTTTATTGCTATCCGTCTGCTCATAATGGCGTCAAGAGGCCTTTAGCTTGATTAGATAAATACAACAACAAAACACTTCATATCACAATGACTCTTCACACCAGCAAATAAAACATTCCTGAATAGATGATCTGTAGAGATTACTGCTTGATACATAATGCTTCCTAATTTTTTTATTTATTTATGTTTTTTTTTTTTTTTTGCTTTCACATGCTCGTGTTGAGGTAAAGAAGCTCAGGGTTTGGCGTCATGCAGAAGCCATGCCTCTCAAATGGGTTGTTAAGCAAGTTCATATAAAAAACTTTTCTTGCAATTTTGCATCTATAGGCTGGCTTATAAATAAATGTTAAAATCAGAGATATCAGTCTTTTCTCCTTTCAAGAGAAAAGGCAGTGAAGAGAAAGGAAAAAATAAACAGGGAAAGTCGTCAAAGCTCAGGAAGTATGTGAAAACTCAATTTCAAGCGAATGCTAATGGAAAACTTTCATTGTTAGACTTCAAATCAGAAAAAGACAGCACCAACTGTGATAATTGGCAGATTTTACTTGTCATAGATCGCACTTCTGCGAGACTCTGAGTGCCCTTCCAGTAGATTTGTACTGACGCCAACTCCAAGCTTTGCCTACTATTTTCATTCAACCGTACAGTGCATGTCGATGGTCAACTTTACATAAACAGCTCATTATTCAAATTATCTGATTCTCCATGTACGAGTGACCCTGGCTGACAGTAGCTAGAGTGTGTCTCCAGCAGATGAGAGTTAAATCCCCCACAGTGTGCCTCACGGGACGTGAAGGAGGAGCACCCCAGTGGGTGGGGATGGTTCTCTGTGGGTGGCTATTTGTTAAACAATTGTATAATGCAAATGCGTGCGGCGCTGTGCTAACAAAAGTCCACAGAGGTCAAGTGTCCTCATGGAAGGAAGTGGAGGCAGCTCAGAAATTGTGGGGGGAAAACAAGCCAGAAATCATCAGCTGCTCTGTATCGTCATCTGACAAAGTCTCTGAGAGTTTTAAGTCTAAAAACAAGCAGTGAGCACAGAAACTGTGGTTTGTGACCTTGTTAACATCATGCCAGATGAGTGTGTTGATGGACGAATGAGCTAGAACACTCCAAAATGGCCAAACTAGATCGCTCTCACTGAGGTCTTGCTTTGTTTCCGCCGTCTGAGTCTCCATTAGTGTGGCCTTGGGTATTGGTGGTTTAGGAGTGGCGGCAAAAGTGCTACAGTGAGTGTGTGGTGAATCAATCACATCAAAGACATTGACCAGGAAAAAAATAAGGAAAACACTGCTCTCTGAAAGCCTGGAATGTTCTCCAAAAGCCATTAGAGACTCTCTTACAGCCATTTCTGAGAAAGTGGATGTTTGTGGAGTCACAAAACATCATGATTTTATTAAAATACTTTCCATTAGAGGTCTAAGGGCCCATCATAACATTTACGCAAATATATATATATATATATATATATATGGCCACTTGGTACTTTTGCAAAAATTGTTGTTGGTGGTAACATGGTGTGATTGTGAAAATAAGGCTGGGTATTCCAACAGCAATTTGCCAATGCTAACAATTCTGTATTTATTAAAGTATGATATGCTTTTAAAAAAAATCAATTTATAGTTACACTTACTGTTGTGGAACATCCGCAGAACAAGTTAGTTCCTGTTATGGCTCATGTTCCCACATGGCTCACGGTCTCTTTTTTTGTCTCTCTTGAAGTTAATAAAAAAAACGAAACAAACAACAACAACAAAAAACACAGCTTGTCATGTTACCAAATAACCAGAAAGTTAACATTATACAGCTTTACCTCTGACTATTACAAAGTGCTGACACTGGAGACTCCTTCCATGAATGTTTCCTCACAGAAAACTGTGCAGTCGTTACTATAGGTCATGTATTAGAATGAATGTGATATGTCTTGCAGCTGGAACTGCTGTCAGAGCTGCTGTTATAGACAATTAATCAACACCTTCTGACCAATCAGAATTGAGAATTCAGCAGTACTGTGGTCTAAATCATTACAGTGCTCTAAACATCGAGCCTCAGTGGTTTCTTATGAGGACAGGCGGCTCAACTTTGAGAACACTGATGTTGCCAAAGGGGTTTTTTTTCTTTTAAAAGAAAGGCTTGAGCACCACTTTGTTCAAGATTAGATGGCTTGTTGAGCTCAAGCAAACCCATGGTGTAGGCTTTCCGCTAACTTTAGCAGGTGTTCCTAGCTATAGCACAGGGTCAGTCCGACCTGTGGCAACTTGCTCTTCATCCTCCTGTTCCTCTTGTCCTTTCCTCTTTGAGTGTTTGCTGTGTTTGTGTTGTATTATCTTATCTCATCTCCCCGCCACTCTCTGAAGCACTGCCTGACTGAACGCTGCCATTGTTTTGTCCTTGAGACAGGACCAGAAAAGCAAAAGGCACAGAAAAGACAAGACTGTTCGCAGAAAGACCTGTGGAGGAAAGTAGGACACCAGTAAACTCAGTTTGATAATGCTGCCAATCATTTTGCCAATCATGGTCCTTATTTTTTCCATTACTTTGTGACAGAGAGTGAGAAAACCTGGGTGAAATGATCCAAATGGGCTGTGCGATAATAACCTGCACGACCCTAATTCTCACTTATTGATGATCAGTGACACTCACTCCTGTGCAGAATCTATAAATATCTCTTTCTTAATACAAGGATAAAGGAGGAGTTTTTGGTGTGGTGGTTCGGGGGAAAGAGCAAAGTGCTGTCAGGCATTTATAAAAAGTTAAGTCCAAGAAATTGCTTTCCTGCAGAGTTCATGTGGACACACAAATCAACGTTTTGAGAAACAACACAAGTCAACTCTCGACAGGAGGCAAGGTGATCGGGGGGCCTGTGGGGGCACTGGGGGGGCGTGGCGGTCCTCAGGAGAGCTCTAAAAATTGATGCGCCCTTTTGGCTTTTCTGCCGATGACCTTCAGACACTGAGAGAGAGAGACAGAGAGAGAGAGAGAGAGAGAGAGCTCTTGTCTCTCAGCCCAGCAGAGCCAGGCCTTGACCTCACTAAAAACCACAGAGTTTAAACAGCTATTAGCTATTCCGCAGAGGACAGTACAAGTTGGTTGTTTACCATGCTATGACGTTAAATCTAAAAGACCTCTTATGATTTTTAGGCCATGCAGGTAAACACGCAGCAGAGCAAAGCGCAATTAGCACATAGAATGGAACAAACAAAGAGGTATTTGGGGAAATCTAATCCTTTTTACACTGTTCCTCTCCGGATGTTGGCAATGAGTCCCTTTATCTAATACAAGGCCTGGAATAATTAGTTTTCCCCCCTCTCCACTGTGGCTTAGCTAGACGATAATTACCGTGGTCCTGGGTGAATTCTCATTAGGGTACGTTGACCTTGAGGAAGAGCATGCACCACTGACATCTTAACTAAAGAGCGGAACCGGCTCTGTGATCCTGCCGACCGCCCAGAGCCAACTGGAGTGGAAAAGTTGGGGGAAGTTCAGGAAGCGTGGTGAGTTCTCTCCGACCCCCTTTGTCCTTCCACCAACCCTCCTTTCCTCCATCTCCCATCTTATCCACCATTTCCCTTCTTATCCGTACCTTTCCTATTGCTCAATGATAGCACACATTAAAGAGGAAAATTATTTTGAAACTGTCACTCCGTATCCAACCTGAAGCCCCCTGTAAAAATTTCAACCAAATTGGCCTCATGCAGGGCCAGTTTCAGTGGATTTAATGGGCATTATGATGTAAGAAAGACAAGCTACGCGCTCTAATCCTGCCCCTGATCCCGAACCTTTTAAACCAATTTGTTTGTCAAAACTCTTACAAATTTACACTCCTCCTGTTCCCGCTGTTTAGCATTACACCTGGGTTGCCAGGTCTGCATTAGAATGAGTACAAAAACAAACCCAGAGCCAGCTGAAGTTAAAAAATAAACCCTATATCAAGCTTAAAAAACCCAATGTCATGACTATTATTGGCAAATGTAGCCTATTGTAAAATTTCCAAAACCCTGTAACACCAGATCTATTTTTTTTAATCAAAGAACGGACCAATCCCAAGACAGTTTAGCTAAATGTATAATGCCTGACAGGTTATAGGTATTAATGACAATAATAATGACAAATTTGGAATTTGTACCACACTGTATACTTACCCCAGTTAATATATACACTCCTCAAAAAAAGGGTTCTTCAAGGGTTGATCGGATAATTCAACTTTCTTAGCTTCCAAAAATAGTTCTATTTGGAATGTTTATTGAAAGGAAAAAACTTGTTGTATGGCTCTACATGGAACTTTTAAAGGTTCTCCCAGAGACACAACCAAAGAACCCTGTAAAGACTTGTACTAGCCGGATAAGTGTGGTGCAACCTGCAAAGTTTGGAGTAATTATTTTTGGATTGCATGATGATACGAGCCAAGACTTTTTAAGTAAATTGAAATGAAAAGGTTGACAGACTCTAAGTTCTGTATTAAGAAGAAATCTAAAGGCTCTAATAAAATATGCCATAATTGGACAATTAATTTGGAGTTACAAGGTAAGTGGATATGTACACTAAATCTCACTGCAGTAGCAAATTTTTATTTGGTAACAAATGTTATGCATTTACCATATGGAAAAATATGGTACTTTTTTACTTTTGTAAACAGATTAATTTTCAGTGTAATTATGGTTACATGTAGTAGTAGAGTTTTATGTATTTTAATACACACAGTGTAACATGAACAATTACTGATATAAAACGTGCCTACTTCCTTTTTATTTATAGAAACAAACCGATTGTAATTTGTAACTATTCCAGTGATATTTAGCGTATGTTTCAATGTACCGCCATGTTACACCAATTCAACGTCTGTTTGTTTTTAAAACCTACAACCTGTCAGACGTTCCAGTGAATTGTTTTTGTCTTTATACTTACCACATTACACTTATGGTACTGCAAAAGAAAGTATTCCCAACATTTTGAACAGTATCATGGATTTGGAGTTCACTTTACTTGAATTTCAACTTGCCAATACAAATTCCTGTCCACATGTTTCACTTTTTAATTTTCGGACTCTTTGGTGTGTTTTTCCCATATTTTGTCCATTTAGCAGGACAATGACGACTCATTTTTTCCTAACCTAGCTAACAGAGCTGATACTGAGACTGCGATCACGAGGCACGGCCGCTAGTACATGCTGATCATGGGGTCAGTTTAGTAGAAGATTTGATTATAAGTAAATCATGCCTATTAATCTAATGTATGCAAAGCACCAAACGCCCAACCTGCAATAAAAAAAGGAGGTCAAAAGTCTACACAGGTTCCTGTGTATTTGCAGTGGTGAAGGGCTTCTGTGCAAACATGCAGAAGTGCTACTTGTAGAGGTCAAAAGTCAAAGCTCTGTGCTGCCTCGTCCTTTAAGTAATGAACTGAAATGACAGCACGGATAAACAAAGCCTCTGGTTATTCCAGATCTTCTAACTGCACCCTTACAAAACACATATACCACTGGCATCCTGAAAATCCCATTCTCACATGCAGCAAGTTTTGTGAAAAAAACGCCCTCCGTTGGCCTGGTGTGTGTGTGAGCTTTGTGTCTCTTGTTGGGCCGACGGAGCTGTGAGTCATACACAGCTGTGAACAAGCATCGCTCACGTTAGGGGATTCGGCAGCTACAGAGCCAAGGCCACAAGCGTCAGAGGATTAAGAGCGAGCATAACTCTTCATTTCCCTGTTTATGCCTGCAGAAGAATGGCATAATAGCTGACCAGAAAACAGGTTTACTGTTCTATCCTGTTAACGTATACATGGCGACAACTCATGCTGAGCAGTCAGGGGACGGCCCGGAAAGGAATAACAAGAAGCGGCACTAAATAGTGTGCAACCAGGGTGGGAATTGAAGTGGAGGATTGCACTTGGGAAAAACAAACGCAGCTTCGTTTTGCTGAGGAATCGAATGTCCTATTGAATAGTCCCACTGGTAACAAACAGGTGCTTAGAGGTGAATGGAGCTTTAAAGATATTTAAGTCTCTGGAGAAATTTCCGCTCTGTTTTTTAATGTTTCTACACAATGGAACGCCTGCTGAGCCTGAATCGGGTCGTGAAAGGATTTTCCTAACAATAATACTGTATATTCTTAATTTCTGCTATTTTCAGCACATACTCTATAGGAATGGTGAAAAAATGTAAGTGATAAATGAACTCCTTCATATCTAAAACAGGTCCTACAAGCAATGGGAATCTACATATATCCAGTTTTAGATTTAACTATGCATACGCAAGATGGTGGACATGCATATGCTGTGATAATGTGGCTTGGCGATTGTGCGTGTCAGAAAAATTGACCCAGTTCATGCATGTAGCACAGTAACAATGTAAATGGTGGAAGCCCAATGTGATGTGATGTCTGCAGACCAGGGCTGTCTCTCAAATTGCACACTTACGTACCATTCTCGACTGTTTTTTGAATATTTACACTAACTATTTCCCTATTTCCTTTTAGTGTTTGTAATAAAGACCCATCGATCTGTGTCATCTGTGTGTTTATCTCCTGGAATGAAATCTCTAAACTTTTTTAAACATCCAGGTCTTTAGTAAGATTTACTGGCATCTACTGTACAAACAAGATGATGTATGAAGACCTTTGTTATGGTGGCGACAATCACTTTTTGGATTAGTACTAATGTTGTATCATTTAGACTCCGCCTCCCAAAGTTTTACCTTGGAACTGTAAGAAAAAGCTGTGGGTGATATGAATGATAGAAGTGAAATGATGGTAAATTTCACTGAGGAAAAAAAATTAGTCTTGTAGGCCTGTTTGTACTAGCGTGTGTGGTTTTTTTTTCAACTACAGAACACTTCTGCAATTCACAAAACTGATCAATTTGGCTGTTTTCCAGGCTCATTATTAAAAATGAGATGCAGCATAGCCAGTGTTGCTTGAGGTAAGTACTGATAGGATAGGTGAGCTAGACTGTTTAACCTGTTAGCTACGTACATTAGCTTTGTAGCTGCAGTTCTTCTGGTCAGTATTTAACCAGAGGTGTTTACAGAACTGTTAAATCAGCACGTTCTGTACAATGTCAGTGCAGTGGAAACTCCACTAAACTCTGCTCAAAAAGCAAGGCTCAGCTCTGAATAGCGAGAAGCCGATCGCTGTAAGAGCCCGGAGGCACTCGCACCGCTGCCGTCTTGTAAAAAGAGCAACAACATGCACAAGCTGGCCCAATTAAAAGGTAACAAGAACCACAAGTGCATTGTCATCATTAAGCATGAACAGTTTTACAGCGCCTGCTCACGCCTGGCGTGTAATTATACCCACTGTCTCCCGCCCGCCAGCAATGAAAGGCCGGCTCGTGATGTAAGGTCACCGGGGGTCAGAGATCACCGAGGGGGCAGTGGGAAAAAGCTGGTGGGTGTACGTGTGTGCATGTATGATCGCAAACTCTCTCTCTCTCTCTCTCTCTCTCTCACACACACACACACAAACGCACACACACAAATAAACCTGAGCAAACACAAACCAGCACTTGGGGTTAAATAAGCAGCAAATATGTACTTTAGACAAGGCTTTACGTTGTCATGATAGTTGGTTAACATCTTATTAGTATATAATTAAGAATAAACCAATTTTATTGTTAAAATAAATTGGCGTTTGGCACACTCACGAGCTACAGCAGGGTTCAAACATCTGCCCTGAAAAAAATAATATACATTAAATGATTAATTACTTAATTACCTCCACCAAATTTGTTGGACGAGGTTATGTTTTCGCCTCCATTTGTTTGGTTGTTTGTTTGTTCCCAACGTAACTCAAAAAGTAATGAAAAGATTTTGATGAAATTTTGAGGAAAGGTGGGCCATGGGCCAAGGAACAACTGATTAGATTTTGATGCAAATCCGAATATGTGGCTTGGCAGAGGTATGAACTCTACCGAGTGCCCTTCTAATATTTATCTTTGTTTGACTGAAAATGTTATAATTTATCTTATATTTCTCATTATGAAATTACATTAAAACTGGTTTAAGATCATTAAACCTATATCTAAATTTTATTTATTTATTTATTTATTTATTTGCTCATTTCAAGCTTTATTTTGTCTTGTAGCTAACTATAGTACACTGCAGAAAATGCCAACTTAGCACATGAAAATAATTTCTATATAGTCAAATTCAGGTGGTATTTGTTATTATTATTATAATTTTTTTTTTTTACTAATTTCCATACAAAAGCCATTTTCTTGTTCTACTGACAGATAATTTTGCTAATTTTAAGCATTTATTTCTAGAAAGATCTGCCAGTAGAATAAGAGTTTGATAATAAATAAGTTTGAAATGAATAAAAATAGATAGAAATAGGTTTAATCATCTTCTGTTTGATTTACTGCAATCTTATAATAATAAATACTAGCTATATTTGACTTTATTCAAGAGCTTTTCACTTGGTAAGATGGCTTTTTTTGCAGTGTAGATAACACTTGGTGGATAATTTTGCTTCTCCTAAAAACAAATGCTTGAAATAAGCAAGATTACGAACAAATTCAAACGTCAGATGTTTAGAAATAGGCTTTAAAGCCTTATATTTGTTTTATAATAATCTCATAATGAGAATATTACATGAAATCATCTATGTTCAAGATATGTTCACTTGCAGTTTTTTGCAGTATATTACTGTATTTAGAAATAAATGTATAATTTGGCAAATTCATGTTTTGAGAAATGACTGAAATCCTGTTCAGCTCACACGGCATTGAAAGTTGTAGTACCTTAATCTAAAAAAAGGGGGGAAAATCAGCCGATTATGATCAGGCTTGGCAAATTTAAATAAAAGCATCTGTTAAATAAATGAAAATAAATCTTACGCTCATCATGTGTAGGATGGATTATTTATAAATTGATGACTAAAAAAAGTCTTAATTTATCATTGAAACATTTTGACTTTGACTTAAACATTGTCCAGGACTGTGTTTCCAAAAAGCACCAAGTCTTAAGCGTAAGATAAAAACAGAGGATAAGGGAGGGAAGTCCTACATTACAAAACAGCAAAAAAAGTTTGAAGTAAAACAAGAGTGTGTTTGCTCAAACCCACATCGCTCGCTCTCTTCCTCTCTGTGATGTGCTGACGAGGCAGCTGGGTGCAGGAGGCACAGCAATAAAAGGAAGAGCTAATGAAAGGTCGCGCGGGGTCAGTGCACTCGCATACCTTTGCTGGAGCGGCCAACAAGAGGTCGGCCAAACTGTTTCACTTTTTGACTGAAAGGCATCGAGGGTTCAGGAGGTCGCCTCAGAAGTCATGAGGTCGCGACCCTCCAGGTTCAGATTCCAAGCACAGCCAGGGGTCAGAGGTCAACACAGGCATGTGAGCAGCCTGGGGGGAGAGAATGGGGATGGAGCCGGAGGAGAGAAAAATATCACTCCAAGATTCCTCCCTCCTTCTGCTCGCTCGTCTTCTTACTTGTCTTAAGGTTATCAGGTTGCCGGCCTTCTTCACACCCTAAATCGTCTCCTCTAAAAGAAATGGCACTTCCCGATTCCTCCGAGTTATGATATATGATGTTGTTTCTCTGAGATATCGGTGATGGATTGATGTTTTTGCTTTCTCTCTGGGAGCCTGGCACATAAACGACAGCTCAAATCATCTCAGGTTGTGCATCTTTTCACGACACGAGGGCAGATCAAAAGCCGGGCGCTGTCTGTGTGTGAAACCTGAACTTGCTTAGTCATAACGCACATAAACAGCAAACAGATCAGATGTTCAGAGGCAGGGTTTTAAACCTAAACTATTAACCCTGTTTCATTTCCATTAAAGTGTTTAGGATTTTCTTTCACAATCGTGTCGTTTTTCACACTGACATTCAAGTATTATCAGGGGCGGCTAGCAAGGGTGCATTTTTTCTGTCGAAAGACCTTTTCCAGACGATTTGCCATCATCTACTGTATCAACAGTAAAAATCCAGTTAGTTTGGATTTTTGGAAACAGAATGCAACAGCACCACCAATGGTGGTAAGAAAAAACACACAGAATGGAATGAAGAAGCAAAAAGTGAGGCTGGGGCTGATTTCCTTCTAGCCCAGACTGTAGATTCACGCAGACTATCAGTGAGAGTCATGCCAGGTGATCACACAGAGTGACACGCCCCCGAGATCCGACCTCTATTTAGGCTGAAAGTTTTCAAGACGTCATCAGCAGTGATTGAGAAAACACGTGTGAAATACAGTCGCAAGTGTAATGAACGTGAACGAGGCAGATTATTTACTTTATCATCCTTTTTCCCCCTAAATACCTTCGGGGAGAAACTAAAAGTAAATAAGCACATGTTGTTCAGAGAAAGCAAGAACTGTAAGTGTTTTGTTTGAATGAAAGTGCTATAAATTCTATGTTTGGTTTTCGTTGGATGCGTCCAGTAGAGCATTATGGAATCAAAACATTTAATAAAATCAGAAATCACAAATGTGGCTCTCTATCTGCCTTTAACTGTGTTCAATAGTTTGAACCACTTCATTCTCATTATGTCTTGTGATATAATGCGTTTTTCAACCTGTATAGTTTTGAGCTATTGATAGATATTAGATTTTAGCCTCACATCTAATATAGCACTAAATAATGTAACATGAAGGTCAAATATGCAAATTTAAGACAAATAACCAGATATTAATATGACTTTTAAATCTTAAAAGCTTTGCTCTTGGTTAAATTACATCCTCAACTAATTCTTTGTTTTCACGAATGGAAATCTGATCCAAGATTAATCAAATAATCAAATTTAAATTAAACCAAGTTACTCAATGTATTTTCAGATTTGTCCTAATCTAATAATTTATGATGCAGCATCGTTCATTAATATACTGTATATCTACATAAAAAAAGATGATAGATCACTGACAATCCGCAGTTCTCACCACTAAGTGCCGTTGCATGTAGGCCACATCAATTTAACTGGCTGTGTTCCAACTCAAGGCTGTGGACTGATGTGAAAAGTGAAGGCCAACAGCTCCAACAATTTACAAATAACTGAACAAGGGCATGGAAAATCAATGACGCCCGGCCCATCCACATCGGCGGTGGATCTGGAGCTTTATTGCAGCTCACATAGATCATCCTCAGGGTCCTCCTCCTTCTTCTTCTTCTTCTTCTTCTTCTTCTTCTTCTTCTTTTTCCTCCTCTCGTTGACCTCTCCGGACACTTTGCACCTGTAGTCATTTTTCTTCTTCTTCTGCCATCTTTTACGGCTTTAGAAATCAGCAGGATGTCTACTTTAAATCTTATTCCATGCAAATATCTTCTGATTTGCATTTGAAAAGGGGGGAAGATGAGATTCAAAGCCCTAAAAAAGTACTTATGAATAGAAAATGACTGAATGAGGGAGAACATCGTGATCTAGGTCGTCGTCATCATCATCATCATCATTGTGATTATCATCATTATCATCACTGAGTGGCTGAGTTGTGCTATAGAATTATGAAAGCAGTATTTTTATTTTTGGCCACATGGGCAATGAGAAACTTGGGCAGTGACAGCAGCACCATCATGTGGACAGAAGTGCAAAAGGCAGGTTGTAAAAAACGGATACAGTAGTACGGATAAAGTCATTGCAGCAGAAAGTGATCCATCAGTAAGACGCAACCATAAACTCACAACTTTCCTACTGAATTTTACAAATCAAATAAGAGAGAGGGGAAAAATGGAAAGAAAATTTCAGAATAAGTGATTATGACCTCAAAGTACGGTCGAAGTGGAAATCGGTAGGAATCTGAACGATCTAAAAAATGTATAATAATAATGTTTTCACTGTTTTTTGTAACTTCTACATTATATTTAAGAGGACGTTGAAGCTGTAAGAGAATGCAGTCTGAGAAAAGTCCTTCAAGATTTCTTGAAAGCTTTCTTAAGAATAATTAAAGGTAGGGATCTACATAGAAGGACAATAAAAAAAAAACCTCTAAATGTTCAAAATGTGTATGTTTCAGCTCTATACAAATGCACAAACATAAACAACAAACGGTTTCTCTATCAGTTCCTCGTCATTTATATAATTGAGAGTTTTATCTCAGTAGATTTAATCTGTGCTGAATTCTGCTGTTGAATTCTCCGTTCTGATTGGTTAGAAGGTGCTGATTCATTTTCTATAACAGCAGCTGTAAATCGCAGGTTTATATTTATGTGCTCGTTCGATACGTTATCGTTTCTATAGTAACAGGTATTAAACGTATTTAACTTTTATGGAAGGAGTCTCCAGTGTTAGTGTTTCATAACAGGCAGAGGTAAAACTGTAACTAATGTTTTCTGACATCTCCAGGACAGACGAGGTTACGCTTTGCGGTTTCTCGGTAACATGACGAGCTGCGTTTTTGTCTTATTAATTTCAAAAGAGAGATAAAAAGACAGGCTGGTGAGGGAACGACTGTTTATAGCTGCTATAACGTACACGAGAGGAGGAACTAATATGTTTAGCGGACCTCAAAGTATGACGTGTTGTTCTTTAATTAATATAATTGCCGTGGTATAAGAGGAATATAAATAGAAAAATTTTTTAAAAAACATTTATTTCAGCCTGATAACAGCTACCACATCACCTTATTGAGTTTTATTCTTTACATATTGGCTAATAATATAAATATTTACGTATAAACTGTAATGAGAAATATAGCTATATAAGGCGTCCTGGGATTTGAACTCACAACCTTCAGGCTACCAGAACAGGATTTCATTACAAAACTTGTTTTGATTGATATATGAATTGTCGAGGGTGCTGATTTTCACAATCAGAACTCTCTCTCTCTCTCTGTGTGGATTTGCATGTGCTGCCACAGGCTTACACTAACGACATTATTATCCAAATCTAACTCAATCCTGGGAACCAGAGAAATAGAGAGACAGACAGAGAAAAACAGAGAGAGATTAAATTCATCATCCAACAGAACAATTTCTAGCTGCTGTTTATTCTCATTCTGAGTGACAGAACAGCAGAGTGAGGTTGAAACTGTGCAGAAGCTGATACGCAAATCGATACAGAAACCATGAAGATGCCAAATGAATATACAGCTGTTCTTATTTCTGTTCTAAAAACAGACACTTAATTTTGAACAAGGACGTGTTCAAGAGCATAAAGAGAGTCTCGTATCCTGCATACAGCAATTCAAAACATAAAGCTAGTTGAATAAAAAAGACAATTAGAGCTAGACAGTAAAGAGAATTATTCTGGCAGGGTTTTATTTGTCTCTTATTCCTCTTATCTCAATTCTTGCTAAACAAAAATGCTAAGACTGTTTTCAAATCTATCGATAGTTGTATTATTTTTTAAATCACAGCACAGATTTATTTCAGGGTGCTATAAGAAGTGTTCCTCTTATACCACAACAATTTGCCAATTATGACCATTTTTATTTATTAAAAGATGACATCATACTTTTATCCATTTAGAGTTACATTCATTGCATTGTAGTAGCTGTAAACAGTCGTTTCCTCGCGATCATTTGGAGTTAATAAGAGCGAACTCATGGATCTTGTCTGTTACCAAGAAAGCGCAAACCCCTCTGTCCTAAAAATGTCTTAAAGCTTAACGCTACAGCTTTACAGCACTGACACTGGAGACTCCTTCCAAAAATGGTAAACGAATATCTCCTTACAGAAAACCTATCAACAATATCGACAATTATACATTGTTCTTTGTTAAATAACACCACATTTATTATTAGGCTTAGATTATGTTGTGCGCCCGCCATACAAGTCCCTGTGTAGAAACGGTAATATATTAGAAGGAGTGCATGAACATAAACATGTGATTTGTCTTAAAGTCAGCACAACGTTCAGAGCTCAAGTCAACACCTTCTGACCTGTCATAAGGTCACCTATTCATTTGTTTCATACACATCCTGTAAAAAAAAAAAAAAAAAAAAAAACTCTACTGAAAAAGTCTTTTTTTAGCCTGAGCTTAATCCGGGTTGAGCAAATGGGTTTAGCGCTTGCTGTGCCTCAGACAAGGGAGTTAGGATTTCCTTGAGAGAGAGAGAGAGAGAGAGAGAGAGAGAGAGAGAGAGAATACTAAATAGACATGGCCTGGCGATTAAAGGAAGAATGGTGTGTCGTTGTACGTCATCCGTGTTATGCTGAAGTCATCTTAAACATAGGTCAAGAGGCCTAGACATGTCTATACACACTGATGTGCTGGTTTAGAAAGCGAACCTGCCATAGAACATCACTTTGTAGGTGGAGGATTACTCACTACAAAGTATTGGCCCCCCCTATACATATTAGTGGATATTATTTGAGTGGTGGTTCGTTCTCAGTACAGCTCTGACACTGATATGGGAGTGTGTGTGGTGCTGATGTGAGCATTTCAGGTACAGCAGTGTGAAGTTTTTTTTTTACATTTATAAGACACACTTACCTAGATGATCACCTTGTAGGTGTACAGCTCATCTTTGTTATTGTACATACAGTGCATGTTAAGCATCCAGTCCAGAGATTCAGCAAAGTATTTCAGTAGACTGAATCTAGGATTTTTATTTTATTGTATTTAAAGATATGAACAGTTTAGAGTCTCATCAGTTTAGTCTGTGCCATTAGTCAAAAGTGGCAACGTAAAACGCCAAACAAATTTAAAGCACTTCAAATAGTCTTATTTACAGACATGAATGGTTAAGGCTTAAAAAGTAACTCCGTTCTGCCATGTTATTCGCTTATCCAGAACTTTATAAGCAACAAATTTTATGTAAGTAATTTTTAGCTGAATTTTAGTCCTTCATCAGTGTCAGCTTCTAGATGATACTGAATAATCAAAGTTGTAACGACTGTAAATAGTTGCTGCCCTAGTGGAGGATGCCATTATTGTGAATCTTTCTCCCTTCAGCACAAAAGGTTGATACCTCATCTATCGGATTATGGAAGAGATTTTCAGCTTCCCGTTAAGCCGCAGAGTGTCGGACAGCCACTCTCTGAGAGCTCGCGTGTGTGAGCACTCGAACACTCTCCTGTGAGGTAGAAAGGAAGGGACAAGTCGCTTCAAAATGAACCTTTTCTGCTTCAGTCTGGTAAGACATGCAGTTACATGGCTCTTCTCATACAGCATGACTGAGATGTTGTGTTTGTTGTGGACATGATCTCTTTTGATTGGTCTGGTTCTGGAGGAATGATTGTCTATACACAGTAGTGTACAGTTGCTGGTGGTAAAAAAAAAATCAATGCTCAGTTTAAAACGGTCTAGCTTTTATACAACATCAGTTTCTAATCTCCACACCATGTATTTCAACCTAATGGCACTGCAAAGTTTGATAATGTTTGATTGCACGAGCCGTTCACACCTGCAAAGACATGAAACACTTTGCACAGAGGTGTGAAAAGCTGAAGTAAGAAAACATGGCACAGGAAGCAGTGCCTGATGAGAGATCACAGATGACCATGCTGGATTACGAGGCATAAATCTATAATAATCTATAATGGTCTACAATAATAAATAAATATCTCCGTTTCTGGAGCTTCACTGCAACGTTGCACGGCCAAACATCAGCCAAACAACAGCACGTTCTGTAGTGTCTTCCTACAGTCAGATGAAGCTCGATCATAAGTATCTGTGCTAATCTCAGGGTCAAAGAACATCAAATCTGAGCCGAAATGTAATCGCTGTTTACTTGACGTTGGTGTTGCTAACAACTAAGTGGAGCCTAAGGCTACCAGTTTAGCTTCGTGTAAACTTCATGACTAAATCAAGCAGAAATGAGGCTGTGGTTTCTGACACTGGGTTACATGTTGATTAAACATTAAACATCAGACTCAGACAGGAAATTTTGAAAGCAGAATTTCTGCTTTTTTTAATGAAACTGTTTAAGCGATCAAAAGAACGCATTTAGACTTGCAGTTTGTACAATGCTAAGTAAGGGGCTACAAGTTTTCATTATTGGCTAGCAACATTAGCCTTGGAGCTCACTTCTGACTCAAATTAAAAGCCTTAGCAATGTCCTTGCAGCTAAATATCTCATTCATTTTCTAGTAAATTTGATAAACACTGTGTAAATAGCCTCTCTGCGATTGTCACGGCATCTTTTGATAATCTTTTGGTGTTTTTTTTTAAGGAGGGCTCTACAGACAGCCTGTACGAGGCGCCGCAGACGAGCCCTGGTCCAACACCATGGAGCCCCAAGTGGCTCGGTTCGGAGCCCTGCATCGCTCCGGTGAGCTCTTCTTATAAAACCCTACAATCACACAACAGATTCATCATTTCAGTCCACACGTGCCTTCCTGAGGATCATTTTGTGCATGACTGAGTCACGTTCGAGTGGTCCTTGTTTTGAAGAGAGGACATTAATCAGAATAAGTGTCCACCATCTGGACAACGCGTCATTAATCTGTCGCACATTCATCAGGAAAATGACTAAATCCTAGAATAATTCACTCGGTGTATCAACCTCTACTTTTTTAGTGATTTCTGAATTAGAAATAAAATGTACGATAGAACTAGGTCAGAGCAGTGTTGGATCCGGAATCTATCCTGGGAATGCTGGGGGTGTGGCAGGAATACCGCCTGGGTGAAACTGCAATCAGTCAAACTCAACAATTTACCAATTTAATAATTCTTTTTAAAATAACTGATTGGAAGAAGCAGATACGATCTTAAAGTTTCGTTCTGAATCTTGAAAAATGCAAAATGTTAATAAAAAATTATTACAGCTTTTTAAAACAAAATCCTGCTTCTCAGTATTCAATTAATTTTGTCGACATTAAAATGGTGACTGAAAATAACTGAATGAATGAAATTAGTCATGATTTATTACTCCACATCCTTCAGGAGCTTCTCCAGACTCCCACTAAGCAGCATAAGATGGAACTGAAGAAAGCAAAGAGAAAGTAAGTGATCGTATCTTTTCCTGTGACAGCTAAATCACGCTAACGCCAAGCTAAAATGCCGTATTTACAGAGAGTTCAGTTTAAAGGGAGCTACGCCAGGAGCTAATTGATTACGTAGAGGCTTTCAGCATGTGTGTGTGTGTGTGTGTGTGTGTGTGTTATGATTGCAGTGTAATCTAAGTATTGAATATCCAATCTTAAAGAACAGATTACAAATGACAAAGATTACATTCTTTATTTCCCAGGATACCCCAAAACACTTTCCTGTGTTCGTGATCATGATTCATATTCGATCCTGATTTTTCCACATTCATAATTTTGTGAAAATTGAGCACCAGTTGAATTTAAATCTGCTGATCTGTTGACAGAACTGTCGTGATAATCTGGAGCTTTTTCTCCCTGAAAGTACTGCAGCACAAATGGCCTTGCAACATGGTCAAGAGAGGATCATTTTGAGCTCTGTCTCTCTGTCTCTGTCTCTCTCTCTCTCTCTCTTTCTGCATGACAATACAGTTTTTATCATGACCTCATTAACTTTCATGTATGAATCAGAAAGTGTGCATGAATTACGTCACATGAGTGACTCCTAGCATCAGAAGTGGAGTAGTTTGTATAAAGCAACAGGAACACGCTGGTTCTTGGCATCAAACTCAATGTAGAAATTTCCTGATTACTCTTGAATTTCTCTCTAGATGATGTTTTAGAGATATTATACAGAAATCCTCTGTTGTACCGTTCTTCAAAGAACCTTTAAAAGTTCCCTTAGAGGGACAAATCGAAGAAACCTTCATCACAAACCTTCGAGTGCTACATGCTAACTACGTACAGAGACGTATTAGCGTGCTAAGTAGTCACAGTGCTAATTAGATCTCTTGTTAACTAGCTTGCATTTTAAAGTTACAAAACCAAACTGAAAAATGTCATGTACTGTATTTGAATACACTGTAACTTTTAAAAATGATTCTGGATCTGTGGTAATCCAGCCTGGTCAAGAGTTATTCGTATATGAATTTTAAAATATGTACAGTTTCCATTTAGAAACCTGTACGATGAAAGTATAATGGATTATTTCCTATAATATATACAAATGTCCATGATACCAAGTTGACTAATCATGTAATGTCAAAGTTACATTACATACCTGTAATTCACAAACCTGCAATACATGCAATAGATCTCACTAGTTTCTTCATTTCCAGCTGTCCAGCTCCACCCCTTTTTACAGAAAAGCAATGAATACGCCCTCTGATGTATTGTCAACAGAGAGGATAGGGGGTTTTTTTTCCTCCCGTTTTCTCCCAATTTGGTCATTTGCAAGCCCCACCCACTAGCTAGGTCTTTCCTATCACATGACAGCTTTCAACTGGGAAGGATTAAGGCTAGCATGTGCTATCCGCCCTCTTCCACATACAGTCAGGTCCATAAGTATTTGGACAGTGGCGCAATTTTCGAGAATTTTGCCAACGTACACCACCGCAATGGATTTGAAATGAAACCATACAGATGCCATTGAAGTGTAGACTTTCAGCTTTAATTCAAGGGGTTTAACACTGCATTAACCATTTAGGAATGACGGCCATTTTTTACATAGTACCTCCATTTTCACAGGCTCAAAAGTAATGGGACAATTAACTGATAAGCAGTTTCATGGCCTGTTTCCTCATTTTTTCATGACAAATTAAGGAGATAAAAGTTCTGGAGTTGATTCCAAGTCTTGAATTTGCATTTCGCAGCTATTCATGGGAACTCTCAATATGCGGTCCAAAGAGGAGTCAATCCAAGAGAAGGAGGCCATCATTTGACTGAAAAAACCAAAACAGACCTATTAGAGAGATCGCAGAAACTTTAGGAGTGGCCAAATCAACAATTTAGTACATTATTTTAAAAAAGGAATGCACTGGCAAGCTCAGAAACACCAAAAGGCCTGGAAGACCACGGAAGACAACTAAAGTGGATGACTTTAGAATTCTATCCAATGGTGAAGAAAACCCCCTTCACATCATCTAGCCAAGTCAGGAACACTCTTGAGAAAGTAGGCCTGTCATTTTCAAAGTCTACAATCAAGAGGTGCCTTCATGAATGCAAATACAGAGGGTTTACCTCAAGATGCAAACCACTGATCACACTCAAGAACAGAAAGGCCAGATTAGACTTTGCCAGGAAGCCTGCCCAGTTCTGGAACAAGATTCTTTGGACAGATGAAACCAAGATTAACT
>JAOTRR010000010.1:15797389-15808690 GCA_028570945.1 Gogo arcuatus | reverse complement strand
ACTAAATAATTACACTTCAGTTAGCATACAACTAAATAATTACACTTCAGTTAGCCTACAACTAAATAATTACACTTCAGTTAGCATACAACTAAATAATTACACTTCAGTTAGCATAAAACAAAAATAATTACCCTTCAGTTAGCATAAAACAAAAATAATTACCCTTCAGTTAGCCTACAACAAAATAACTACACTTCAGTTAGCTTACAACAAAATAATTACACTTCAGTTAACGTAAAGCAAATAATTACCCTTTAGTTTGCATAAAACACAATAATTACACTTAATTTACCTGAAACAAAATAACTACACTTCAGTTAGCCTAAAACACAATAACTACACTTCAGTTATTATAAACCACAATGATTACACTTCAGTTAGCTTCAGTAGCCTACAGTAGATTTATTACACAACAAATTCTCTCACCTACCACAGTACATTAGCTGACAAGTTTAGTTTACATCCTGTGCACATAGGTTTTACTTTCTAAATGAAGAAGTTATTTATACAATTGCAACTCTGTGCTCAGATTAGATTCCTCCTCATGTGTAAGTAACACTGGTTAGCAGGAACAGCTGTTAATAAATAAATGTAAATATACAGCACCTTTATAGGTGTGAAGAACAACATTCTCTGAGGGACACATGCAGAGTTAAACCCATGGGTTAGCAAGCTAATTAAGCACAATAAGTTCAACTGATTAAATGTAGCTCTTATGGGGTTTAAAGTTAGGATCCTAACCAGGAATCTCCCTCTGTATTTTTTTAGTACAAACTTTTACAAAATATTAGTTTTCCAGCACAAAATTAAATGTTACAGAAAACAATTTGTATGTCAGTAAAGAAAACAGTATATTATGTAAGAGATCCCTTTTTCAAATAAAAAAATACATAATGAAGGCTGTTGGGTTTTGCTGCAAAAAATAAGAAGCAAGTGTGACAGTCAAAGTCGCCAGAAGATCTGAGGCTGGTTCTGCAAGATGCTCATTAAAACGTACAGCTCATTTCCTTATAAAACGGCACAAATTGTACCTGAGACTACTTTTTTTTTTTTTTTTTAAACAAAGGCTCATCACACCAAATATTGACTTTATTTCATTTATTTATTACTGTTTACTGCTCTTTTTTAATGTAGAAATTAAATGATGAGTTGTACTTACTGGCAATGATTCTGCAGCCTGTTTGTTTCACATTAAGGCATATTTTGAAACCACTGTCCCCGAGTACTCCATGATCACTACTTTCTGTATTATGTTCGAGCAACTAGCCTACATGTGTATCCCAGAGGATTACTGGTACCTGTAAATGTGGATTGTGATATGGAGTCATTGTATTTCTACATTGGTTATGTTTTGTCACTACTGAACATTACTGCCGTCTACTGGATTTTAAGATGTATGGAATTATTGAGCGCAGACTTCCACTAAGGCCAAATGCAGTATCTCGCAAAGTTAGCGAAAGAAAAACTAAATTCGTGGATCTGCCCCATGACTCAGATCTGCTCCAAAATTTAATGGGTTCTTCCTTGGCTCATTCTACACCCTTCCACCAAGTTTCATGGAAATTGGGTCGGTAGGTTTTGCGCAATCCTGCTTACAGGCAGACAAACAAACTGCACTGAAAACAACCACCATGGCGGAGGTAATTAGCTGGTAAGTTTTACAGGGCATCTTGCAGAACAAGCCACAGTTCTTCTGGAGACTTTGACTGTCACTCTTGCTTCTTATTTTTACAGTAAAACCCAGCAGTCTTCATTATGTTTTTTTGTCTGAAACAATGCCTGTTAAAAACAATGACCGTAACCATGGTGTGGCTCCAATCCCCTTCCATTCTATAGAAATGAAGCCAAAATTCATTCGCCATGTTGTCAAATTTGGAGCCAGAGTCTGCGCAGTAGATTGCGAAGTCAGGTGCACCTGCTCATTTGGTAGGCCCGTCCCCTTCTCCCAATACCAAGGTCCAGCATGTCACCAAAGCTGTCAATCACTTCATTCCCAACTATACTTTACGATATAGTAGAATAACGTTTTAAAAACTAATCTCTGGGGGAAAAGAAAAAAAATGTGCAGATATCAACATAGGGAAAAGTAACTATTCAAATTAGACATTGTAGATGAAAAGACAGTTTAGAGAGAAAAGTGACATGGAAAATAACCTATTTTGTCATTGAAACACATGGGGATGTACGGTGCTAAAAATTGTACTGCTGTCACACAGCAGGGGTGTTAGACCTGTGGTTGCTTCACTTTTTTTTTTTCCCCCAAACAGATGTTACTGTCCTTTTTTTTTTTTTTTTTTTACAGTCATTGGTTTGAAAAGTCGTCTCTTACCTAATATGCTGCTTTCTTTACTGACATACAAACGTGTTTCTGTAACATTTAATTTTGTGATGTAAAACTAATGTTTGGAAATGTGAAATGTTTTTGTACTGACTCAATAATGTGGAGGTCATAAAATAAAATAAAAAAATCTATGACAGACCTTGGATGAAAAAAATAGGGGGCCTAAGACCTTTGCACAGTACTGTGGGTTCTAGAGAAATGAACAAAAACAGTGTGGAGTTAATGAGAACAAGCAGGTCGTGATGCAAGAGCTCAGCTACTGACAGGAAATGAGTGCAGTGGTGAGTTTTCTGTGGTTTAGAGTTTGAACCAGCCCAACCCTAAACACGTTGCAGAACAAGCTTTTTTTTCCAAAACATGCTGTGTGGTTTCAAAAAGTCTGTCGTCTACTGAAATTAATACTTTCAGGAAAAAAAGGTACTAAACTCTTTTGTACCTTTAATATGTATTATCACCTGGAAATGTAGATATAGCTTACCTTTATATATATATATATATATAAAAAAGGCACATAATTGAGCCTACACTATAGGCCTACCCACCTCTCTAGATAAAGGATACATTTTTATTAAAGGGTACAAAGGTGTCCGCTTGTTGGTACCACCCCAGTGACAAGGTGCCTTTGGTACCCGAGGGGAAGTCACAAACCCTTGCAATTTTTTCTCTTCTAGCTAACAGTCAGAGAGAAGGGGAAGGTGAGGAAGCGCCCAAATCTCCAAGTGTGACAGTGACAGCTGAGCCCAATGACTGCCCCAGAGACTCGGGCTGCTACATTACCTCGGATTGCTCCGACAACAGCAAAGAGGACACAGAGAGCCACCTTCCTGCGTCTCTGTCCCCATCACCATCGGAGGTCTAACCACAGTGTGTTCCTGCACCTGGAGAATCTGACCTACATCTCACAAACAACACGGCCCTCGTTCAAATGGGCCAGTGATCAATCTGTGTTAATGTCAGGACCTTTCTTTAGCTGTTTTCACCGTGCATCTGAAACCTTCATTTCTTTTTGAACTGTCAATCAAGTGTGCCATGATACATAGAAATCATATTATTCATGTGGAATGTGTGTGTGTGTGTGTGTGTAGTGTTAAATCATTCATATAGATCACTCCTTTCAACATTCAACTGTGAGTGTAAATCAGAAAGAAGAAAAGCACTGCGTGTGTACATATATATATATATATATATATATATAATGTAAATAATATGTAAAAGAAATATATTATGTATTCAGTGGATGAACAAACTTCCTAAATAAACCTGATATATCTTCTGCAATCAACGCACCATGTTTTAATTATTGTTATTACTGTATTTTGGGTGTGTGTATGTCTGGGGTTTTTTTTTAATTGTTCTTTTCTGTGGAATGGACAGCAATAGCATGCTGCTATTTTCATTTTCAACAAGTTACATACTGCAGCTTTAATCTCAATATCAATTACTCCTTTCCACAGTAAAGGGTGTGTGCGCGTGTGCATGTGTGCGCGCGTGTGTGCATGCGTGTACGCGCTATATGGAAGTATTTTTAAATAAACCTCATGTATATTCTACATTTATTGCTTTATTTTTAGGTGGGCTTCCTTTATAATCACTTTCATAAAGTGAACACATCCTTTGCAGTGTTTAAAGCAGCAGTATGTAACTTTTTGTTGTTAAACATGAAATTAACAGCATGATTAAGTCAGTAAAATAAAATGGAAAAAAAGAAATACTTTATAATATACTCTTCTAGTGCTAGTTCAAGTTATCCCGAATACCTAAAGTATTCAAGATGGATTTGACGCATCTTTGCCCCACAGTATGGCATTTCACATTTGAATACGATTTGAAGATATACTCCTGCCACTCACAACCACCAGATTAAAGATGCAGTCAGTGATATTAAATTCAAGACATTTTTGTAATATTTGGTAACGTTCCTCTCACATTCTGGAAGCATGTGATAGAATACCTGCTCAAAAGAAAAATTCTGTGGTACCTAAGGATCTGTAAACAATTTATTTTAAATGTGGACCCCCAACATGTGACCAATCTCCTTGCTTAACCGTGTAACTCATGTCCTTAATCACACTGGCTGTTAGGTCTTGCGCTAGCATTTATGCATTCTAGCTAAGCAGTTTTTGGAGGTGTGGCTTTAGAGAGCACACTGAAGGGAGGACGTATATATGGTTTGGATTTTGAGCTTTAGCAGCTTTTTGTGCGTTCTGCTCAGCTTATCTGACATTACATAATACATATTCTTCCATTTTACATGCAACGACATAGTTGTACCAGAAAGGTCTCCACAATACAAAGTCCCAAAAATTTACATATTGCACCTTTAAGAGGTGTAGTAACTGTGGTCTATTTTGTGAATAGATAAATGGCACCGTGAAAGATCTGTGAGGTGTGTTGATCATTTATTTGCTCAGAAGATCAGAAAAGCAATGACCCACAATTCTGAACAAAACATGATTACTACCACCGAGTCCCATTTCTTAAATACAAAGAAAAATGTGTAACTGAACATGTAAAATGAGCTCCGTACAAGTATGAATTAATTATCATAGCTGTCTCAGTGAACCTCCTGCGGTTCATCATGCTCTAATCAGAGCTTCTGATCAGACGTTGTATTCATCTAGCAAGAGCATGAAAGTGTACACAACACTTCAGTTTACCTTTATTTATTTTCTCCAGTGGCGTGTCTTTTTTTTTTTTTTTAATCCACTTTCTACAAATGAAATACATTCAAATCTGCACATCATAGAGGCATTTTATTTCAAACTCTGAGAGCCACAGTACTTCAACCACTGCAGTGCAGACGGCACAAAATACTACAGTGAGGATAAAATATACCTACCCACGGTACAGACCTACTTCAGAATACAAATAATCCTCCTTCCTCCAAAGGTCATCATAGATTCGACTGATCTGCAGTGAACAATAATAATAAGCCACCTGCAGTGTGGTAATTTGTTCAATAAATGGTACATTCCATTAGATGAAACTATATACACTACTGCTGCAGCAACATTTCATCTTATATACACTTTAATACAGAGCGTAAGGCATCAGAGTGAAGGTCCTTTATATAAATAAACAATACAAATCCAATCACACAGAGCTGTGCAATTCAGAGATCCACGAGTAACACTTGCACGAAGACTAAAATCACAGACGCCCTTCGTCAGCAGTGGCAGAGCACTTCGGTCCAAAAGAAAAACACTCACTTTCCCAGAGTCCAGGCAAAATGTTTAAGTGAAATGAGCACAGAGGCTCTCCAAACAACATCCGGCTCAGCGGGAAATGGTGTTGCGTGCGTATCCTTCATATCTGTGCTCCTTGTAGAGAGGCAGCTCGTCTGCGCTACTGACTCCGTTGTTTATTTCTACAAAAAAGCCATTTTAGCATTAGCATGGAAGAAAGCATGGTGTTGTTAGCACCATAAGCTCGCCATAAAATCTGGATGGATATTCTGGTATAGATGACAACTTCCCTGAAATACAGTGTGTTACTGGATTGCAAGAATTGAAGGAACACACACAGATCAGAAAAACAGGTATATCGATTTATTTATTCATTTTTGTTTCACTGAACTGCTGCTGCAGTGGTCCTACTTCAGGTAAACGCCCATTTCCTTGTTTGTTTAATACTAGTTTGTCCCCTGACCAGAAACTCATCGCCGTCTTCACTGCCTTCTTTTGCTATTGCACACAGCAAACACAGCCCGTGTGTGTTGATGTCTCTCACCTGAGAAGATGAGTTTCTCCTTCATGATGTTGACATCGCGGCTGGGTCTGCGCACCACAGCGCTGAGCATGATCTGCTCCGGGTTGTAGCTGCGCATCCCGCTCATCCTCCACCTGCAAAATACGCAGTCCTCGGTTTCAACACGGTATTTATATTGCATCCTGGTGCTCTTCGTCTTGGCCTTATCCTTTATTTTATGCTTCAAATGGTGATTTAATTCTGTGTTTAATTAAATGTGTAATCGATAAAATACTAAAGAAGTAAATGAAACCACTACGTCAATCTTTATATACGCATTTATTCATAGCTGAAGATGCTAATTAAGAATATAATTGTTTTTAAAATGTACCTGTCGTTTTGGGGAAATATATTTGTTTTCTGAAAAGAGGAATGTCAAAGTATTACAGGTTTGTTATTAAATTATTATTATTATTATTATTATTATTATTATTATTATATATTCAGAATGATGTTTTCAGGTTACACACGTTGTCACTTTCACTTACTAGTACTACTGTAAACTTTGCTCACTCTTAACCAACCTGACGCAGACATAAACCTGGTTTAGTGATCTTTCAAAGCATTAATAACCACAGGCTAATGATAAATAATAAAATAAAAGAGCTTCAGGTCAGAGAATGTGTTGTACGACAGGCAGCAACACAAATATAGCACCGGGGGGGGGGGGGGACAACGTGGACTTTGTGATGACCAACAGAAAAGAAAGAAGCTACAGGCTAATGCAAAGCATTCCAGCCGCTGGTGTAATCCTGTTTTACCTGAAGAAGTGATAGCTGAGAGATTTGCAGAAAGCAGGGGAGTGAAGAGGCATGCAGCGGAGAAGGCAAACAGGAATGATGAGAGAGAAAAAGAAAAGAAAAAGAGAAGGAACGAAGAGAACAATGGCATCAGTTCAGAAGCAGCGAGCGTACAGACAGCTTAATGTGTGTGTGTGTGTGTGTGTGTGGGGGGGGTGAAGAGGTCATTGAAATGTGTAAAGTTCAGAAATATACTCACCTCTGAAATATAAATATTCCTATGATGACTGCTGCAGATATTAGATCAGCCATGATCCATATCAAGCAGTATTCGTCTGGACTCTGGGGAAAAAAGAGCAGATGTTATTGTTGTGTCTGTCCACTAGATGGCGATCTAACTGTAGAAATCTTTCCAGGCATTATAACAGAGAGGAAAAAAGAGACAGAAATAGAAATAAAAGCTGAAAACTGCAAGACATACAGGCTCCTTCATTATTGAGCCAAATCACACATGTCTTGTAATTTATTAACCAATTGACGTTAATGGTTTATTGAATTGTGAATGCCACAAATCATGCCATTACGCTTATCTGGAGCGTCTCTGATTGGTCATGCTGTAATGGCTCGTTTGCATCAGTATCCCAAAGGGGCAGTAATATTGTGATAATGATTAGAAAACGATCCATCGCTCACCATTAACCAGATGGGCTGAGGCACTTTGCGGAGGACGTGAGGAGCGTCGGATGAGACGGACTGAACGCCGCTGCACCACAACACCGAGTAAAGCCACGGCTCGTTCACTGGGTACACGTTCACGCTCATGTTGCTGGCTCTCAAGCGCCTGATTGTGCACAAGAACACACAGATGTGCAAATTTACAACCTGAAAGCAATTAATTAAAGGTGCATTAGGTAAGATTAATCTTTTCCCCTCCAGGATTAGGTCTCTAACACGTTGACATTTGAATGATTCTCGCCTGACTGTCTTCACGGAGCTCCACCCCCAGGATCTTAGGTGGCCCATATATCTATATCTATATCTATAAAATGACTGACAGGAGGTTTATCCAAACACAAACAAGCATTCTGGATTCAGATTTCCAAACTGGTTTTCTCAGCAAATTGATAAAGTTTTGCTAAGACCACTGCTTAAAATATTGGTTTTTTTTGTTTGTTTGTTTAATCATGTTCAACATTTCTTCCAGGTTATTTATACAAGTAAGGAATAAAAAAAATGACTAGTGCACCTTAAAGAGGGTTTCAAACTTTTAACTGTAAAAAAAAAAATTCCTCATATTTATGTTAGGAACACAGTCCATTTGTGAACTATTTAAATATTCGGCTCATTATTTGAATGTGTACAATAAGATTCAATCTGTTTATTAGAGCTTGGAGATTTCCTCTCACAGAACTGTCATTAGATTGCATTAGACATGAAATTAAATGTCAGCTTGTTTTGACCTATTGAGTTTTGACCAGTGTGACAAGTGTACCAAAATTATTTTTTAGAAATCACGGACCCCTGGGTATGCTTTACAAAACCCTCTTGGTTCCTACTGTGAGACCCATGAGATTAAGGTCAGTGTTTCTTGGGAAACTGAAAAGCTGAAATGTAATATCATGGAATGATCAATATACTGGAATGCAATCTAATGCCAATGTCAATGTCATGCAAATGTCAACTTGTAATGTCAAAAGTAAATGCCATGCACTGCACTAATGTAATGACAGTACTACTGAACTGCAATGCCATCAGTGTAATAGGACTGCAATGATGTGTTATGTCACCATTAATGCAACTCATGCCGTCATTAATGTACTGCAATATCATGCCAGGATTACTTCAACGTCAGTTCAGTGCAAAATGTAACGTAACACTAATAATGTCAATGTAATGTCATGTTAACATCAATACACTGCAATCAAGTGCAATGAAATGTCATTCAAAAATTAACGCAATGCCACAATCATGACCATCATGTAAGCATCCAACAAATTATTTGCTCAAGAGTCTCTCGCTGATGTTATTCCACTGTGCTATATTTACAAGAGAAATGTTCCTTGTCTCACTGCACAATCGGCGTAAACAGTAAGGCTATATGACCGATAGACGCATGCAAACATGTAAACGTTGCCATGGTGACTATCATTTTCAGTCAACCATAAATGGATGCTGATCAAAGAATAACATCGTCAAAAGAAGTGACGACGCAGCTTTACTTCTATTGTGCTGTACAGATTTATTCATCCCAGTTTGCTGACTGGGATTATTATGAATCGTGAAACCATTTTCCATATACATGCATGTTTGCTCTATGATTTCTTACTATGTTTTGTCATGTAAGAGTAATATTTAGTTCTAACTCTCAATGAATTATATAAGTTTACATCACCTGCACTTTAAATACAAGCCGTACAAACTTGTTTAACAAAAGATCAACATCCAGTTTATTTCACTGCTACAGCGCGACGTTAAACGTCGAGAACATGCAGCTTTGGACAGAGTATTTTTATTGATTACGAGTAGCAATGGTGCAACGTTCTGTCACTAAGCCACTGAAAAATGTTCAATGTTCGATTTGTTGTCTTCTGAAGGAACCTTTTCAAGAACCCCCATTTATGTTTTCAGGAACTCTTGAACTTTAGGCTCATGGGAACAAAAGGAACATTTTGAGGAACCAAGGTACTTTTTCAGGAGCTTACAAACTTCCACTAGATGAGAAAAGCCAGATTTTACTGCCTGTGATGTTGTCCTATGAACCTTGATAGTTTCTGCATCAGAGTAGGTATGTTTCTGCGGAGCACGAACCATTATCAAACCACTAAAGCTTATTATTAAGGTACAATAATGTTTACATGATAGTGCGGCTACAAGGCAATACACCTCGCTGAGGAACTCTGGAGTTCTTGTTCAGAATGAATTGTATGAAAACAATTTGTGGAACGTTTTTGCCGTCTTCCATCTACAACCTTATATGCACTCTATTTCTGACATTTTGCATTTGACAAAATTGCTTTAACTTCTCTTTTTACTCATTCAGTCACACGAACAGTTTATACTTTGTATTTGTTAGACTGAACTTCAGTCTTGTGCTATAAATGCATAATATATTGCACATATACTCATTTTGCACTGATATGCAGAGTTAAATTTCTGTAAGAGTCTCTGATTGGGTGTGTGTGTGTGTGTGTGTGTGTGTGTGTGTGTGTATACCTGATTTCTGGTTCTGTAGCTTGGCTGTAGTGTATGCTCACTGTACGGATTCCCCTTCCGTTAAACTCCTCTGCAGGAAGCTTCTCCTCCTCCGTCTGCTGCAGCAGAGGCACAGCGGATCGCACCTTCTTCTTGTACCAGTCTGTCATCCACATCACCTACACACACAAACACACACACAAACTTCTGACCACTGACCCGCACTGTTCGACAGCACTGACACACCAACATCCTGACACCACCATGAACTCATTATCTGCATTCCAAACCTGTGTGTCAGCAACATGTCCAAAACAAGCACCAGCATTTTCTCCGCTTGAAGCTACGCAGCAGGTGCCTCCAGTTTAAAATGGAAAACACACCGCGACTTCACATTCTGCTGGATGAAAACGGCCTGAGCATTTACAGTAAACCTTTCCACGATGGTGGTACAACAAACATGAGCACCAATAGTTTTTCCAGGACTCTTTTTTCCCCCACATAATTCTCAACTACAGATTTGCTCTGAATAGTTTTTGCTAATTAAGCATACCTACTTGAGCTGGCATCGATCCGATACACAGGACCGGTATCGGGCTGACAAATGGTACATCGGACATCGGGGGGGGGGGGGGAGCACGAGTTTGATCCCTATCAGTATCGGAAATTAAAGTGTTATCTCGACTAAATACAACAGCAATAGCAATGGATTAGCTGGATTACCATTGGGTTTTTTCAATTATTATTAGTTCATATTAATTTATTACTCACAGTATTTTAGTGTTTGTTTTGACAGATTATTTCAATTATAGATTATGTTCAGATATGTACTGTCAATATTAATGGCTTTAATATAAAACAAACAATACATATAAATGTTCTTTTAAAATATTAGCTTTGTAATAATAGTTATGTTATTGATAATATTAACACTAATAAATAATTTAAATATGCCCACTGTATAATGCATATATGCCTTATATGGTATGTATTAGTAAATTAAATGCAAGGTAATACATTATTATATAATTAGGAAATAATAATTATCATAATAATGTATAATAAAATATGATAACAATAGCAATAATGATACAATACAATATGATATTTTTACGTACCAATTGTCCTTTTTTGCAATAATAATAATAATAATAATAATAAAATAAATAAATAATTTATCATAATTTATAATGAAGAATTATAAATTTTTCATCAATTGCAATCAGTAATAAATTATTTGCTGCTACGATGATGATGATGATGATGATGATGATGATG
>JAOTRR010000010.1:15737040-15755433 GCA_028570945.1 Gogo arcuatus | reverse complement strand
ACACACACACACACACACACACACACACACACACACACACACACACTCATTCATTCATACCTAGGGCCAATTTAGAGTTGTCGATCTGTCTACTGGGATGTTTGTTGTTGTTGGGAAGAAACAGGAGAACCCGGAGGAAACACACACGAACAGTAACCAGAGCTCAGGATCAAACCGGGGACCCTGGAGCTGTGAGGTGGCGATGCTAACTGCTGTAACATTATATTTCAGTCATTTTAATTAAAAAATTTAATTTAACTTAAAAATGTAACTAAGCTCCTGTTAATAGTTTAGATTTAGTTTAGCCTGAATCACAAGCAAACATGGATTTTACTGTCTTGTGTGTGTATAGAAGCCTGTTCCTGCCACTTGAAAAAAATGTCATTAATGAGAACCTATCTCATAATTATGACTTAATAACTCATTATTATGAGAACTGAAGACTGTGGCGCTGCACTGTTATCTCACCTGTTCAAAGTTTACGGCTTTCCGATTGGTGACTCTCCCGAGTCCGTTAGTACACGCCCCTCCCCTTTGCGAGCAGAAGCCCCGCCCTCTTCCCCATCATGGCTCCTGCGGCGGAGAGACAGGGTTACTGGGGCGCTCCGACCTCAACGTTGGATTGGTGTGAGGAGAATTATGTCGTCTCATTTTATATCGCGGAATTCTGTAAGTACAACACGAACTATCCGCAGACTGTGTCTGTCTGGTTTTTTTCCGTAGTCACGAATGCTAACTTTTGTTAGCTGGCTAGTTAACGTTAGCATGAGAGAGGGAGGTTGTCCGCTCGCGCAGCCTGGGACAGCAGGGACGCCTGGGACAGCAGGGACACCTGGGACGCCTCACCGCCTCACCGCTAGTGTACAGATTTGTTTACGGTAGTGTACCGTGTACCGGTAGTGTACCGTAAACAAATACTCAGGCAACGAAACGTTAAATACAAATGACGAGCTAACACTGAGGAGTAAACACTGTCCTCCTGAATGTCGGAGTCTTGCTCGAGACGGTTCCGTTTAAACCGTTATTTAGATGATCGGTTGACTCTGAAAACATTATTTTAAACCTAGGGCACTAGGTAGGGCACTAGGTAGGGCACTAGGTAGGGCACTAGGTAGGGCACAGACTCGTGTAGTGAGCGGAGAGGGGTTTGAGATCACGGTTCAGAACGTGTCTTTAAACTAATAATCCATGTACAATAATATAATATATTTGTAATGGTTTAATTGCTTAGAGAATTGATTAATTCTCATTAAAGTGCTCCTGAAATCAAAATGAGTGTTTCAGAGCTCTGTATTTGTCCCTTTCCCACAGTGTCATAGACATAAATACTATATCTAGAAAAACTACTTGTAAAGATATTCTCATTTTCATTTTATAGTTCATACTTCCTGGAATTCTGTGAACATATTTTGAAACTCATCCTGGATTACTTTTGTGTTTTTCCAATTAAATGTCTGGAATGTATATGCCCCGCCCCTGTGGGCGTGTCTCACTCTCATTCGCAGCAACTCATGATTGTGTTTTTTTGGCTCTGTGTCTTCTGGTACATTATTCCTGTTTCCTAAATCCTGTGGTTGGTGTTCATATTGATCTGGAAGAAGAAGGAATTTGTGCAAGTCAGCAGGTTAGGAGCCTGGAGCTTTATCAGAGGAGTGTTGTAGCAGCTCTCGGCTCAATGTGGCTACCTGCGGTTGATCAGTAACGCAATTCCATCTTTCTCCAACATCAAGGCTTGTCCATCAGTAAGAGTCAGTAATATCGTTTTATCTACCAGTCAGATGTGTCAGAGATGCGTCTCCTGGTGATGACCCTGTGGCTGTTCCGCCACTGCTGACGATCGACTTCACCTCAAACATGCTGTTTGCCATAACTACAAAAATACACGGCATCTCGTTGTCCAGGACTTTGTCCTTGTTAAAGTGGACAGGTGCGGGTGAAGGCAGCGGTGAGAAATCCTCCGCAGATGAAAAAAGGCTCTTGTTAAACGCTCAGCTGTTTAGATTCAGTTGTGTGTGTGTGTGTGTGTGTGTGTGTCTCGAACGGTATTGATTGTTGTGTAAATCAGTCACACACTGACATGCAGTCACTCTGACTTATTGTTTTAAATGGAAATCCATTCACATATGGAATCAAATAATGACTTTCAAGCCATTTCATAATCTTCCATTAGCTTCTTAGTTAATGTTAGCATGACCTTTTATCTTTAAAATTTTTTGCTTCTTTTTTAATAACTTAAACCAGTGTCTGGAATGTGCACTGTGGCCGTGTCGATCGGGACAAGGACAAAAGATGATGCATTAGCACTCTGCTTTGCATGAGCTGACTCTTGGTGTGCTTTCATTTTCAAAAGGAACAATAGCCAACTAGTGCATCAGCGTTTCATGGCAAGACTCTAAAAGAATAACTGTAAACGTTAGAAAATGCGCTGCTTGAATCTCTAGTTATAACATGGTCTCTAAATGTTATATTTATATATGGGAGATTTTGTTTTACATCCACATGTCCACTCGGAGGGACAAATCATAAACACATTCATTACAGCACTGTGGAAATGAAAGCGTCTCAGTCCCAGTCCCATGTTACACTTACCCAGAAGCCTGATTAACTCATCTGTGAAGCACCAACGAACATAATTTGCCTCAAAGGTGTGACAAGCTGATTATGTGCATCAATACAGATTTTAGAAAATAAGTGATAATCAGTGGTGCATTAAAATCACTGTCCTTATAGTATTTGTTTTCTTTTTACAGGGAACACAGTCAGTAACCTGATAATGATCCTGCCTCCCATTTATGGGGCGTTACAAACGTTTAAAAACGGACTCGAGGTCCGCTACATGCTGTCCTTTTTAGGACTTGCAGGTAAGCGTGAACAAATCACTGAAGCTGTTCTGTCAGTTTATTATAGAGTCTTTATAAACGCTTTCACCACAGCGTTGTCGAATTCTGGTAACTGTGATGAATTTTCTATCACAAACAGCTTAATGTGCTTGTTCTAATATGTTATCGTTTCCATAGTAACAACTCTGTTTAATAATTATAATAAATGGTTTAAAAAATATGTTCTTATTTCTCAAATTTCAAAGCTCGATATGATGAGGAGCTCTGTAAAGAGATGTTTCACGTTACTGTAAGGAGTCTCCAGTGTCAGCGCTGTCCAGCATGGGGAAGAGAGGAGTTTAAACATTGCGGTTTCTCAGCAACGTGACATGCTGCATTTATTTTCTTTGTAACTTTAAGAGCGAGGCAGAGTGTCAGTGAATGACTGTGTAAGTGATAACAGGAACTGATGTGCTTTGGAGCATTAAACGCAACCGTAAATGGGTAAGAAGTACAATGTGTCGTTCTTTAATTAGTAATCATCACCAAATTGCTGTGGTATGAGCAGAGAGAGCGTTTCAGGACGTGTTGTTATTGGAAGATGATCGACTTTGGTGTTCTAACAGCAACCCACCACCTTGTCACTTATTATTTTCCTATAACAGCATGTGCCCAAGCTTCTTGCCATGTGCTTCTCGCTTTATTAGTAACAGGTTACAGAAAGCCAGTTGACTCCATCCCTGTGTTTCAGCACTGTTTATCGACATGCCCTCTCCGTATCACATACATCACACGGGTGTGCAGTTGCAGAACAATGCAAGGAGGGTACACACGCTCGAGCTTGGCAGCCAGAACATTGTAATCAGTGTGATTATCTCGGAAATGTTTCGCTCGGTTTGTTTTGAACTGTGGAGCTACCTTTCTCTTAGTGCCTAATGTGTGCTCCAGGGTGCGCAGATCCCCGAGGGCGTGTTTAAAGACGGTGCAGGAACGCAGGGCCATGTCTGGATAATATGCATGTGTGTTAAGGAATATAGTGTGAGAAAATTTATCTATATATTTTTTTGCTGTTATTGATCCAGCTGTTGGCGTTGGTTCTTGGTGCTTCCACATGACACTACAGTATGAAATGCAGGTGAGATGAGCTCTTTCCACAATCAGTATTTAAGTGCATCATCTTTTCCACCATACAAGCAATATATACATCACTGATGCCTTTAGCTCTACAGAGAGCCTTAGCAATTATTTTGTGAATCTTCACACGCTTCTCTTTATCATGTTTTATTTTTCCAGTTGCTCGATGAGCTGCCGATGATCTACAGCTGCTGTGTCTTCGTTTACTGTTTGTAAGTCAGTCTTATGCTTGTGGATTGTCAGTTTATTTTTCATATTATACATGAATTAATTTATAATTTTTCTATTTTATTTATATATTGATATTTGGATAATTTATCTAAGCTTACAATAATATTAGAAAAAACGCTGTAGATGTGTGTGACCAAGTTTTACTAAATCCTCTGGAGCAGCTGCCTCTCTCAATCACACTAGCAAGCTTTTTATATTAAATTTTTAAAAATGAGAATCTCTCTTCTGTAGTGTGTGGAAGCAAACTAATAACATTTTCAGACACACAGTGCAACCCTGAACTTATCCAGACGTCATCTGGAGGAGCTGTGTGTGAGTCCGAGTCGTGTCTGAGCCCGTGTGTGAATAGAGCAGGTCACTGTCCGGAGAATTCACAGCGAGCGAGTGGGCGTGTAGATGACCGAGGGTGAAGAAAGTCCAGCCTGTGTATTGTGGATACGTCCAAACGCATGTAGTTTTGATATCAGCACAAAAACAGTCATCATTATGGATGAGTCGGTCTCCTGTTCGACGTGATGTAAACAATACGCTGATTTCTGCAGCGTACTTTTTTACATCATGTCCTGCCTCCTGCACGCCCTCCCTCCCCTCCCCTCCCCTCCCCTCCCCAGCCGCCACCCCTCACCTAAACCAAACAGAGTATTTCCATATGAGAGAACGTCTTAAAAGTCTCTTTTAGACTTAGAAGTGGACTTCACCAGGAGCCATTGATAATGTTAAAATAATTAATAATGCAAATTTTTGCTTTTTGCAGATATGAATGCTTCAAGCAAGAAAATACAGTTAACTATTTGCCAATTGCACTCCTCCTCTTCTTCAGTATTATAGTCAGTGTGGTGAGGCTGCTGTTTTCTTCTAGTTTTTTATATATATGTGTGTGTGTGTGTGTGTGTAAAAACTATACATAATTTAGAGATTATAATCTCATACATTCTCATGCTATTTCACATGCAGGTGTATCTGCAGTGGAAGGAGCCGGTTTTTCATCAGGTATGCTATGAATTGGTTAAAATGCTGTTCATATTGAATATTTTTTTGCCCTCTAAATCGAGTGGTGTAACATTTTTATAATATAATTTGTGTTCTCTAATTAAAGCGAAAGCTAAAAGGAAGTGTACTAAAGTTACTTTGGTGGTAGCATAACACTAAAAATCTCACAGCAGCCCTGAAAACGAACAACTTCCATCCTGTGTCACGTTGCGTCAGTGTCGGTGTGAACGTGACGCTAACATTCCTACGTGTTACACTACGCTCTTAAAAGTGCCGTAAGCGTTTGCCCCTGAATAAAAGAAAAAGGAGAAGGACTTGATGACGTTGCAGAGCCAGTAATGTCTGAGGGCATGTGTCCAACGCTCGCTCTGATAAGAAAGGCTGATATCTGAGCATGTAGGAGGTTAATCACACTGTGTTTTGTTTAGCCCTGGGTTCCTGGGAGAGTGTGAACAATCCACACACACTTTCCTGGGTGTGACAGAGACAATGATGTGTATATAATAAACACAATACCGGTTGACCTTTTATCTTCTTTTCTCTAGGTCATGTACGCTGTGCTGGTGGCTTTCTTAGTGTTTCGGTCTGTTTTCATCGTCACATGGTGAGTTTATGTATTTGGGATGATTCTTATTAATCGTTTTAACCCCGTACAAGCCAAAGAACCATCAACAAGTCAAGTATTATGAGGAGAAAATGTCTCATCTGATTGAAATGTGACTTTCTTCCTGCTCCAGGGTGTATCCGTGGCTGAGAGCGCTGTGCTACACGTCGTTATCCGTCTTCCTGTTGGGATTTGTTTTATGGAACATTGATAATATAGTCTGTGACACTTTAAGGTAATTAATTATATAATTACAGATTCTTGCAGCTGTGTTTATGTAATAACGTTCTTTAAATAAGGGACTTTGTGTTATTTTTTCAGAGCCACGCGTCAGAGGCTGCCTCCTGTAGTCGGAGCAGTGACGCAGCTCCACGCATGGTGGCACATTCTCACAGGACTTGGCTCCTACCTGCACATACTCCTCAGGTACTTCCTGTCTCATTTCAGCCCAGTGGACTGCGATGCCGTTTCGCTTGCTTGGAATGTTCTTAATTTTATTCTGCCTCTGATGATACAGCCTCCAGATTCGGACGACCTACCTCAAGTACAGACCGAAAGTAAAGGTGAGTGCTGCTTCGGCGATTTTATGACCTACTCGAGGAGTCAGATATCAGTGTGGTATCCATGTTGAGGGACATCCTTCCTGCTGACTGTACCGCTCGTCTCCTGTGGATCCAGACTTCAATATCAGTGTGTTTGCAGAATGAGTCCACAGTTTCTCTCACTAAGGAGAACACACGGTCATTCAGTGTGCTCTGTATCATACACTGGACCAGACATTCGTCACACTGCTGTTACTACTCGTATTTATCTCTGTTCTTTATTTACCGCTCTTTCTCTGTCTAATAATTACTTGATTATCTGATTATCTACACACCTACCTGTTTGTCTGCATGATCTTCTTTCTATCTGATCATCTGTCCACCATTTAACTGAGTGTCTGTCTGTCTGTCTGTCTGTCTGTCTGTCTCTGTCTGTATTTTCATTGAAGTTATTGTGTCTCTGTCTACTTAACTGATTTTACCTTTTGTCTGCCTCTCTGTCTCTTCATTTACCTGATTGTCTGTCTGTCTGTCTGTCTGTCTGTCTGCGTAACTGGATGTTTTGTCTGTTTGTCTTTCCATTTTATTATCTGTCTGCCTGTCTGCTTGATTGATTGTCTATCTATCTGTCTGACTCCTAATTGAACTGATTGTCTGTCTCTGTCAATGTACTGAACTGTCTACCTGTCTGTCATTAATTGAACTGATTGTCTTTTTGTCTGTCTCTCTGTCTATCCACTTAACTGTTTGTTTGTCTGTCTCTCTCTCCGTCTGTTTATTTGACTGATACTTTTGACCGTTTGTCTGTTGATTTACGTGATTCTGTCTAGCTGTCTCTCTTCCTACCTGTCTGTCTACTTAACTTATTGTTTTGAGCATCTCTCTGTCTGTCTCTTTATTTAACTGTCTGCTGTTCTGCAGTTCTTCTCTCTGTCTACTGATTATAATAATCAGTAAAAATGATCTATAATTTAACTGCCTCTGTTTATCTGGTAATCTGTCTCTCTGATAGTCTCCTTGATAGATTTCCCGTCCATCTGATTCTCTAGTCATTTCATTCACTTCATGTAGTTCATCATCTCTTTCTTTGCCTTTGCAGTTCCTGTGTGGTGTTTGGCCCGTGCTGCAGGTCGAGTCTCAGAAGATGAGTTGAGGGTGTGGTGAGGGGATGAGCATGGCGGCGGATCACAGAGCTCGCACGCTGCGAAGCCCGGCTGCTCGCCTCCAGCCCAGTCAGGGAAGTGAGCGCAGCTGGATTTACCCACAATTCCCTACTTCAGTTTGCTGAGTGTAGTTCAGAAAGACTTTCCCTACTGCGGAAAAGGCTCCGGTTGTGTTGATTAAACACTGATTAGATCAGAGCTTTGTGGAAGGAGACAGCTTTATTTTTGCACACTGCTGACATACGATACCACACACTCCGCTGCCACACACTCATCAGAGACTAACCCTACATTCACACTAGGAAGTGACAGAACAATGGCTGATGGTTTATTTTATACATATAGACATTACAGGGAAAAATGAAGCTTGGAAGGAAGTAGCAGAGATCATTTGTGCCTCCAGTGAGTGCATGTTGCTCGTGCAGTTAGTTTACTTTGTTGATCTGCTAATGAGGGTAGTACAAAGTTTAGCATGTAACATCCAAATCATCAGATTCTTCATTTTGACATCTATCATTTCTCACGGGAACTAAAGAGACTTGTTGCTTTCTAATGTGAACTTGGAATCGGTGGGTAGTGGGTGGAGATGTCAGTGCGTGATTGTATTTTTATTGTTTATTTTTTACATATCTACCTAGGAATGATGTAAAAACTTGATATTGATTGCGAACCATATCTAATCATTATCTGCCGAATCAGTAATATACATTTCAGCTCTACGTTGCTATTTTTAAAAATAAGAATCATGTTTTGTTTCGTGGTCTCCTCTATGGCCGTCTTCGTGATTTAGTTTAAGCCGTCTAGCTGTTTTTAATTATCCTAAAAGGTGAAAGTGAACGGGGCTTGAGGTTGGGGATGGCTTCACTGTAATAATATAGAAATAGATTGAAATCTTGAAATCAACTGGAATTGATTTTTTTTTTTTAAACGAAACCGTTCGCCTGCGTTTCTTTTGGGTACTGGATCCTCGTCTTTGAAGGAATTGACTGAATGCATTAATTTCACTTTGTGCTACTGTGCAGGAATACTGTAAGCTACTTTGCTAGCATTTTCTTAATAAATGTAAGGGCTTCAATTAGGGATGCGTTGATACTGATATCGGTATCAGGCATCAGTCAGAAATAGATTTATTCATAAAAATCAGCTGGCATGGTTGTTTAAAATGAGCGCACGGTGCTGTGAATTGTGCACGCAGGAAGATATCCACGTGAGAGCACTTCATTACTGCGAGCACTGAGACACGCCTCCTTTCCCCTCGCTCGTCAGCGTCTACACTTCGCTCAGGTCAGGATGCAGTTCACGGCTCTCGATTTTAATCACCACGCTTGCTGATGCCACTGTTACGCCTTTGCACTTTGTATTAATGGGATTGTTTCAAGGCCATAACGTCTTAAACTTTAAACTCAGCATGAGGAGTTCATTTCAAACAGCACACACACACAGCTGAATAAAATGTTCCATGACCTCTCTGAGCAGTCAGACTGATCAGTACTGAATCGGTTACTCATTTCATTTTCAGTGCTGAGGCTTCAAACTCATTCACAGTGGTATCGATGCATCCCTCATTTCAGCCTATGATGTTTTTTGTTTCTAATCTGCGATGACTGTCATTAATTTTTCTGTAGTTATTATTGTTGTTTTTAATTTATATAAACTGCTGGTTCCCATCATGAAGAATGATTAGGGGTTTTTGTCCTCCTTGTGAGGCAAGGAAGTATTTTATGAAGGAATGATTGCCAGTGAAGTGACGTGTAATTGCTGTTTGAAAAACAGACTAATTAAGTAATCGATCCATTTCATCGTTTTGTTCAACACTAAGGAGTAAATGATACTAATTTGGAAAGTAATTTAGGAAACCAGTCATTTGTCCGTTGTCAGTTCTCTACTCTATGCACAAACATCATTTGTTATTTTTCCGTTTTTGGGAATCCTGCCCCAACATGAGCTGCATGTTTAAAGGGAATCTCATGTTCCTGAGAGCTTCAGAAGCACTATGGTGCCTGTTTGTATACAAGGCTCCCATCTTACCTCCTGCTCAAATCATGTTCAGTTACTTGAAGTCCCAGTGTGAATCGTTGGAAACTGGTATAGATATATAAAATGTCTGTTTTTGTACTCGTACAGTAGATGATGTTACGTGGTGTGTTACGTGTATTCATCTGTGTCTCACTATATGAAGCTACAGTGTAACATAGAACATATATTCCAACTGAATTGCTGCTTTGGTTAACGAGTGGACCTGCTGATATCATGGGTGCCTTATTTAGATTTAGTCTTAGTGCTACATTTCCACTAGGACTCTATATTACCACACATTACCTTGTCCTGATGTCTCGGATGTCAGGTGTTAGTTTCCGTATGTCTTATTCGCATCCTCCTGGTGGTGATGTTGTATAAGGCAAAAAAGAACAAACAAGGAATTACTGCCAATACCGTTCCTGTGCCATCTTGTGACGGCGTCGATCGAGCACCTTAATTCCTTCTGTAAAATCACTGGAATCTGGAAGCATGTTTCCTTCAACTGCTGAAAATTGAGTCATTTCAGAATTGTATAATTAAAGTTGGTGTAGTTGGAATATTGCAGTGATTCTTGTGATTCATTTTACAGTGTCATGTTTTATAACTTGTTCTCACAACAGCCTGAAAAAATAAAAAACTTAACATTCCTTTAAAAACCCAACCATGGTACTTTCGCAGTCCTTGCATTTCCTAACAGCACTTTAAAGTAAAACCCATACGCAAAAGCAATATCTTTTAAGATATCTCAACCCAAAGGAACACCTGTACACCTGCTTCTTCATGCAATTATCCAATCAACTAATCATGTGGGAGCAGCCCAGTGCATAAACTCATGCAGATGCAGGTCAAGAGCTTCAGGTAATGTTCACTAACATCATCATTATCAGAAAGAGGGGAAAACTGATCTCAGTGAGCTTGACCATGGCATGATTATCGGTTTCAGGTGGACAGATTTCAGAAACTGCTGATGTCCTGGGATTTTCACAGAAACATCCAGTGAGCTGCAGTTCTGTGAAGGAGATGCCTTGTTGATGAGAGAGGGTAGAGGAGAAGAGAATCTTTACACTTGCAGAATTAATCAAGTTTAAGTAAGAAGAAGAAATTCAAACTGAAGTTTACTGAGGATTGTCGGTCTTGGGCTGCAGTTACGCGTCCGAACACCCAGGGGCGTGTGTAATTGTTTCAGAGTTGATTCAGATCACCTTGTCCACCTACACTGCTGTACACTGACGACATCAATGAGTCACTTCTCTCCAGGTTAATAAGTCACAGTCACGCAGTTTACCTTCCTACGTCATCAGGGTGTGAGCTGCAGCTTCTGTCCACATCCAAATCAAGAGTTTTTATGAGCCAATAAACAAGGAACCATTTCCGCTCAGATTAGATCAGAATTTCTACATGAGCCCAGCATGTGGTTTTGATAGACTTTAAAAATGACACAACATTGTCTGATACATGCTGGATTTATGATTATGACTTAAATTATTATTATTATAACTAACCTGAACTAATTTTTTCCAACATAAAATCTCATAAAGGTGCACAATTTCCATTCAACATACACAACAACAACAACTGCAGATATTTGTTTTTAACGTTACACATCATCATCATCATCATCATCATCTGTCCACATAATGATGCACTGAAATGGCTGAAACTGAAATTCAGGGCACTAAAAATGCAAAATTATTATTAATTATATATTTTTAGATAATATTTAACACACACACAGACTTTTATTTCAAAAATCTAAATACTAAAGAAAAATATATTTGTAATGGATTTTTTTTCATTTAAATAATTTAAATAACTTAATTTATTAATGTCCACAAAAGTTTTGTCAACTATGTTACTAACAGAACTCCTCCCGCAACTCAAAAATGGTTTGTCCCAACACCATGTGACCAACATCACATTTGTGGCGGCCGTGTTGACCTCACTGTGGAGAGTGTCCTCTCGTGTTTTTTCAATATTTCATCTATAATAGCACATTTTCAATGAGTATATCATTTGACTGTCAACTATGTTACGTACGTTTTTATGATTTACAAATTTTTAATGATTTTAAACGTTTCTGAGGCTCAGAAACTCCAGAGCAGTGTGCACGCCAGGCGTAAACCTAGCTAAAGTGATGTGTTTTAAAACTAAAGCGTATTAATGTGGACGGAGCCTCAGGCCTTTTTCCTCAGCCACGCCCCCCCACTTGCTAGAGAGCTGTGATTGGACAAAGAAAATGAGCCGAGGGTGTCCATTAGAGTTCAGTGTGGTGTGGCATGAGTTCATCATTAAATTGTGTGTCATGTCCCTTCGCATTGCTTTTCTGTTTAGTGGTTGAATAAGATGCAAAACAATGAGAACTGAGTCTCTTCACATCTCACACTGAAACAGTGACTGATACACAGTGCATTTCCACAGGCTACAGTTTCTGTGTAAAACAAGACGTCATGGCGGTTATTTTTCACCTCATCACAAAGTCATGTTTGCATTTCAGTGTGGCATGAAATCCTCCCTATAGATAAGGTACACTGAAGGAACCACTGATTGTTCTATTGAGAAAGAAGATTGATTTTGTACTTTTTTATTGATGTGAAATGTTCCACAAATTATAGAATGACTCCAAGTACCTCAGAATTTGAACACTTTTTTACTGTTTTAGTGAAATTTCTCTCTTCAGTGATGAGTCCAGATGACGTGTGCAATTTGACTAAAAACATGATGTAACAAGGTAAAAAAAGGTTAGATTTAATTTCAGATTGTCTTCAAGCTACGTTTAAAATCTAAGCTAGCTGTAGCTAACTGCCCTGATATAGTCGATGATCCAGACGACATTTTTGTAGGCAAAAAGGGAAAGTTATTTTAAGATAGAGTTTTATGTGAGATTATGCAAGGTTAATTGTGTTTACAATGCATACAGTATGTGTTTATGTGAACTCTAATTAAACTTTTGACAGCGTCGGCTGTTCTCAGAAAGCCAGTGTTTACTTGAGAGAAGGTCTTTACAGCTTGAACTGGACTTTGCCTCACTTGCAACTTACTTTGGATGACAGTGTTTAGAAAAACAACACTAAAACTAATTACAGAAGCGATGGCTAACTTCCGATATCAACAGATAAAATCAGGTATGGTCATGGGCGTGGCACTGCAGATGTAGAAATGACCTGAGTCAGTCCTCTGGATGACTACACTGGGAAAAATCCCTTTCCACCCACGCTAACTTCCTCCTTCCTACACACACTCCTCACCTAAATCAGTACCAGGCCTGCAGCAACACGGCTGTGCCGAGATCCGCTTTTAACCTTCAGTGGATTATTAAAACAAAAATGTTTGACATTATTTCACATTTTCCTTTCAAGTCATGCTGTACATGAACATAATAATTAACTACTGTATACGTACACTCACTGGCCACTTTAATAGCAATACCTGTACACATGCTCATTCATGCAGTTGTTGTGTAGCAGCAGCAGAGATGCAGGTCAAGAGCTTCGGTTAATGTTCACACCAAACATCAGAACGAGGGCAGAAAAGTGATCTCAGTGACTGTGACTTTGATCATGGCATGGTTGTTGGTGCCCGAGGGGCTGGTTTGAGTATTTCAGACACTGACACACGGTTTCTAGAGTCTCTAAAGTTTACACAGAACGGTGTGAAAAACAAAAAAAACATCCAGAGAGCAGAAACGTCTCTTTGATGAGAGAGGTCAGAGGAGAAGACTGTCAGACCGCTTGGAGCTGACAGGAAGGCTAGGGAAACTCAGATAAGCACTCTTTACAACTGTGGTGAGCTGAAAAGCATATCAACACATTAAAACTCGGCAATGGATGAGGAGAAGATCACATCAGGTTCCACTCGTGTCAGTGGAGAACAGGAGTCTGAAGCTTCAGTGGGCACGAACTCACCGAAAATCAACATTTGATGCTTGGTAAAAGAACAGGTGATATTTTTCCTTTCGTCTCGTGTCTTTTCAACATGCAGCCCTAAAGCATTATTTCACTGAGGAATCTCTATGAACTCTATTCCAACACTCAGGAGCTCAGTGGTTCAGTAAATATGACAAAAAAAATAATCTTTGAAATGATTTTTACACAAACAATTAGAATTACTAATAATTTCTGGACTAAATTAATTCAAGCAAATATGAGGCTAAATCCCAAAATGTATATCGTACTTACTTTACTGGGTTAAATTTCATATTATTCTGCAAGTGCTCATAAAACTTGAAAAAATAAGTAACGTTTACTTGAACTGATTGCATACGAATGTGGGGGCGTGGCTTTTGAACTTGATTTGCATATGCATTTGTGGAAATTCATACTGCTTTTATTTTGGATGATTATGATTATGGATGATTTGTTTTTAATATTTCTTGTTTCGTGTTGGCTTTAAGGCCTAAGGCTATTATAGTATGAAATGTTTTGAAAGATTAACTGTTTTGGAAAAGTTTCTTGGTTGGTTTGTGTGTGAAGATAGTTTAGTAGTTATTTTGGGTTCTGCTAGTTCAGTCGTACATGTACACATTGGAGATCGACTTCTGGCTGAAACCATTTAGAAGCAATGGAGATAAATGATTTGCAAAATTGGATGTTTTCACACTGGAACAAGAAATAACATTTTGATGATGAGATCACTTTTTACAGTGCTGAGATTTGTGTAACTCTCTTGCATGAAATCAATAAGTAAAATTTACTTAAAATAAAGGAACAAAAGTTAAATTTACTTATGAGAATAATTCCTTGTGCCGTGTAAGCCTTACTTAAAATATACTGACTTCTGAGTATTTAACGCAGTGTTGCAGCACTGAAAGTCGAGGTGTAAGAAAGCTGAATGCAAATTCACATTAATCTGATGAATATTAGTTTACTTCTGTTCCTTTCTAATGTATTTTATCTTTCATAAGCCTTCATTGCATAATTTTACCACAGAACACTCAACCCTCTCTCTTAAAAATTAGCTACGGATGATGCAAGATTTTTATTTACAGAGAAAGATTAAAGCATGCAAAAACTTTCTCCCCAAGTATTGCAAGAAAAGAAAGAAATAAATTGTGATGTTGAACATGTGACCAAATGAAGCCGACCAACTAAACAAGCTTTTTACTGTTGTTTTGTTTGTTTGTTTGATTTTAGCACTTTTCACTTCTCAGTGCTTGCTCCTTTTACACCTGTAATATTTCATGGCACTGTTGAGCTCATAGGACTTGGTCTTACAATCCCATAATCCCACTGTAATTAGCAATCATTCCTTGAGTGAGTGAGTGAGTGTGGAGGGGGGCGGGGGGTGTAGGAGTGTAAATGCTTCACTAGGGTCATGAGGTGGTCATCCTCCTTTCTTGGTGTTTTGTTGATAGGCCCACGACACCTCCAGAGGTCTCAGCGGTCACACCTGGTGTCCCAAGGTCACCCCCCTCCGCTTTTACCCCTTTTTGTGCCGTAGGGTTGCTGGTGCTTGGCAAAGGGGGCATAATGGGTCCTTCCTAAGCCACTGGGTCAGGTTCTTGGGACTGGGCAGAACATCGTAGATGGCTCTGAAGATGAAGCTGAGTCTGCCTCCATCAATTTCCCAAAGATCCTTCCAGGTAAGCATCCGGTGTTCAAGTTTTTCCCATCTTGCCCATTGGCCCTGTTTTGCCTGTGAGATCTGCCTCCTCCTGCTGCCGTATCTCTTTTAATCACAAGCCCTCTCCTCTGAGCAGGTGTTGCTCAGTGCCGTGTGGGTCTGCTTGTGCCGAACCCAAAGCTGCCTCTTCCATTCTGCGCCTGGTCCACAATATCTCCATGCCTGAGGGCAGGTTCCGCCTGCTGCACCGCCTCGGACGGGCTCCACTTTCCGCCTGCTGTCACTGTGGAAGCTGCCACCTGTATTGTGGTGTCTTGAGTTTCTGTCAGGGTCATGTCCAGCCTTACCCTGGAGAATTTCAGTATAAACTGTGTTATTTTATACCACAATTCTGTTGAATTCTCAATTGGTCAGAAGGCTTTGATTCATTTTCCATAACAACATGACTGCAAGGTAAACCTCAGACATGTATTAATGCACTTATTCTAATATGTTATCGTTTCTATAGTAACAACAAATTCACTGGGATTTGGAATGCAAAAGCCCTGCATCATTTATTACAGCCTAACGATAAATGGATAAACAAAAGAAAGACATAAGTCACCTTTCATGGAAAGCCTTTAGGTTTTCTGGCGCTGGGAAATTCTTGATGAGTGAGAAATGAATGTTGATGATCATGTGAGATTTTATAGCTGATAATGTTAATGATAGCAGAGACCAACATTTACCACAACATTAAATATTATTATAATATTACATATTGTTAAACAAAGAGAAAATACGTTGCCAGATTCCTGTGGTATATGAGGATTAAAACAGAGAAAGGAACACAATCATTCCCAGGAACTGTAATTGCACCGTACACAGATTCTTAAATGTTTGACTCCTGTTGCTTACTGACTTTTTTCCTGTTGCTTAAAAAGTGCTTACTGAACATGAATGATTCGTAAACACTGTTCATGGTTTTCCCCTCAGTCACTGCACATCGTCTATCAGGAAAAACATAACAAACATGACTCAGTATTATACATTTTGTAACCATATATATATATGTATATATAGATAGATAGATATATATATATAGGGTTAGGGAGAGAGAGAGAGTGAGAGAGAGAGAGAGAGAGAGGTTCCTTATACATTTCAAAATCTGACTTTTTAAGGACATGTCTATTTTGACGTCGAAGCTAGTTTAAGAGCATGCATTACTCAGCAGCTCAGCAATGTCCCCACGCAAGTGCTGCTGGGAAATTTCTCAATATCAGAAGCTTGGTTTCCTTTTACAAAAGCAGCTGGTGAAAAAAATCTAACCACAATTTCAATGTTACAGCACACTCCGTAAAGACGCTTTCCCAGAACACTTCACACGGTGCTCCACTTCTATGTGCAAAGTTTAGTGATTATTTTTTACATGCAATTAAAAAATTCTTTTTTGTCTTTATAGTGTTTATTTTATTCATTTATTTAGTCCCACTAAAATGAGATGTAAATGATGTGCCCAGTATGTCTTTTTCCTTGAAAACATTAAAACTACAAAATAAATGTACACATCTATAAACAATAAATAATTCATTCAATTTGTATGTACTTTGTCATTTGGAAATATTGCATTTAACAGAGATGCTGATTCTCACAATATAAATATGCAGAAATGTGTTAGAACATTAAACACTGTTCATGCACACTTATGGGTTTACTGAGACTATTATTATAATTTTTAATGTATAAATACTTTAAAATATTATAAAAATATTTAAAGTGTTTTAAAGTGCTTTAAAATACTTTAAATGTTTTATTAATGTATAAATTAAAAATATTTTTGGTTTATACTTTAACTAAAAAAAGCCCTAAGTAAATATTTACTGCATCATCATCCTTAACTGCATCAGGAATATTACTAGATTTTGTTCAATAATTAAATTTTCTATCATTTTGATCATCAGTATGAAATATTTTATACTCGAAAGTTTACAGTTTTTTGTTTATCGACCTAACTGAAGAATTTTCTTTCATTTCACATTTCAACTCATGGTGTTCCTGCACATGGCCACTCCATTTCCTTTTTAAAAGGATATTTAGAAAGTCAAAATTCAGTCAAGAAAGTACAATTTTATGTTTTAATGTTATACAAAATAATTTCCACAAAAAATTTTGCAAATGAGGAAAAAACCCATCAGTGGCTTTGTATATTTTACTGAGTGATGATTCATTAAACAAACAGTCGTACTGAAACGTACCATGTTTCTGTTCCTTAGGAACTGCTGCTGCTGTTAGTTTCTGTGAGACACATTCCCACAATGACGTCCGGTTTACGCTTTACACACTCAGACGTGTTCAGAAAGACAAATCAGGAAGAAGTGCAGACTGAGGAGGAACTGGAAGCTGCTGTAATGCTTTCTGACATAATTCTCCAGACCCAATATTAAACATGGATTTAGAGATGCTTATTTTTGTACAATTTATTGATTTAGTTGTTGCAAAAATCGGAGGATTGTTATCTTTGGAAAGCATAAGCAAAATCTCTACGAAAGGATAAACCCCAATCTGATTATCAGTTAAAGAATAAAACACTTAGCGGTGTAATGTTATAGGAAAATGATCAATGACGTGGTATAATGTGTCCAAGTGCAAAACAGAGTTACTCTTACCACCTCAATATTGATTATTTTCCCATAACAGCACAAGTGTTTTATTCCTCTTATACCACAGCAATAGTCCAATGCTAAGGATATACTGTTAGTTATTAAAGAGCGACATGTCAACTGTTTACACCTGCTATAACCTGTAAAAGATTACAGGACCTTATTTTACAGGTGCTCCACACGACTAAATGGAGAAAAAGTATGATCCGCTGTTCTTTAACCCTTTCAGCACTGCGTAACATTTTCCAGAAGGGGTTTCCCTAGTACAACGAGACCGGAATAGCAGTCTGCAGTGGTGAAAGGGTTAATAAATAAAAAAAGTATTATCTTCAGCAAATAGCTGTAGTATAAGAGGAATAAAACACCTCTGGCTGTGATTTTATGTGGAAAATTTTCACTTTAAATGGTAACAGTAAATCTGCTTCATCACACAACCCTTTTGTTGATTATTTTCCCATAACAGCACGTCCCCAAGTGGTTTATTCAGGGCATAAGTACTGAGATGGAAACAGAACAAGTCCATCCCTGAGATGGTTATAAAATATCTGGAGATACTGTGTTGTTATGGAAAATTAATTAATGCTTTCTGACTAAATAAAAAATTTAATCATATTATTCAACATGCTGTCATATAATGGGGTTGATAGCGGATGTAAGTGCAGGAAAGGTGTTTATTAAGAAAACAAACAAACA
>JAOTRR010000010.1:15711732-15722074 GCA_028570945.1 Gogo arcuatus | reverse complement strand
GCTCTTGACCTTTTATGGAGTTTTGTGGGCGTCACTAAATGCAAATGAGCTGTGTGGAGAACGCACTTTGCACTTTACTGGTGATCAGCATATGCATATGAATACAAAAATAATCAGCATTCCTGAAACCTGTTTAAATCTGGCAGACACTTTGAGTTTGGTTTGGTTTATACAAACTAAAAAACTGATAAATTGATAGGCCCATTGGATGTAAAGAAATGAACCAAAAAGAAAAAAAATCCAACAAACAAAAACAGCAGAGCAACATGTAGGGCTGAAAACTTCCTTGTAAAACTACTTTATTAAAAAAAAATGAATAAAACCCCAAAATGATCAAAGTTAAACAAACACGTAATTGTAGGAATGGCCCAAGCACAGAGAACATGGAGAACACCCTGGAGGTGCCACTGCTGTGTTCTCACCTGCCCAAATCAACCACAGACTCTTAAAATAGAGTTCTTCAAGGGGTTCTTTGTATAGTTTAGGGTTCTTAGGTTCCTAAAATGGTTCTTGCTTGGAATATTTTATGGATACTTTGTTGGAGGATTACAGATTATACCTGTCAGGGTCCATGCAGAGGACCTGACCTTGTTTCTCAGAGTGTATAGGTGTGAAACATCATCAAATTTGCTCAAACCGGGTTACTATTTTTCTCATTTCATCAAAAAAAACCATTGAAAACTCTACAGAAATAAATTACTGATCCTGAACAGACTCATGTACTCATCCAAAGCCCGGTCAGAAATAAAACTACATTACCCACAGTTCATGTGAGGACACGTGACGCGCCACACCTCCCAATGTGATTGGCTGTTCTCGCTGGAGGCGTTTTTTTCCCCTGAGGTGAAGGTGAAACTCGTTGTCTCGCCGCGATGTCACTCTTCAGCAGACACACTTACCTATGCCGACACCTGGTAAGTGAAAAATTAAACCACGGGTAAAAGTTCAATCGATTTCTGAACTGTGCTTCAGTCCTCCTCAGTCAACAGTACAATGTATAGCCAGCTAGCATGGCCGTTATTTGTACACAGTTGGAGCAGGTCCCTGGTAGCCAGGGCTGTATTCCGAACGGCTGTGTGCTGCATACTTAAGTGCACTTCATACGCGGTGGAAGAAATGGATTGTACACTATGTTGAGTGCACTCTGTCTGAAGAAAAGCGCGGTTTGGGATGCAGCCCGTGTCTGAGTCCAGCTGCAGGCCTTTAACTTTCTAGCTAAGATAAAGAGGTTATATTTCAGTTGTAGCTTAATATGAGTGATTTTATTTGAATTGCTGAATTGTCACATAAAACATAAACATGGTAGCTTTTTAAAGAAATATTATGTCTTTACAGGCACACGGGTTTGTGTCCAGGAGCTACACCTCACGCCCGACTCTCAATGTGAGTTACTGAATATAAATAAATTAATTATAAATGCGTTTTTATGCGAAAAAAAGTATTTGAGGAGTTTAATGTGAGCTGCAAATATTAAATAAAATTCCCATTTTCAAGTGGGTGCAGTTGTCCAATCAGATGCTTGCATTAAATTACCATGGCAACACTACTACTGTGTATATGCAGTAAAAAAAAGACGTGTATATATTATAAAGAAATAAAAAGACATTCCTAACTAGTTTTGCATGGGCAAGAAAAAATATACAGTTTACTTTAAAAACAGCTCTATTAACAACATTATAAACTTTGTACTTCCGGTAGCGATTTTTTTTTGTACGGAAGTGACGTATGCTGAGATCGCCCTGGTTCCTCCCCTAATGGCAGCCAAAACAGCTTCTGTGATTTAGTGAAATTAAAAGAAAAACAAACAATATTGCATTATACATTTTGTAGTATTATTGATTAAATTCCTTAAATAATAATATCTATATTTTGTAATACAGACACATTTTGTGTTTTTTAAAGTTCAAACCAGTACACACATTGCTCCTAAGAACAGTTTTGTGTTGGTTGTCGCATGATTTACCAAAATAATTGGGTTCAAACTTTGTTTTTGTGCATGAAGAAGTCACAGAACCACACCCATTATCTTCTCTATACAGAGAGATGTTAATATCATGTATTTGCACCCCAATAGGAAGTTGTCGTTGTCAGTGCTGTCCGCACCCCTATGGGGTCGTTTAAAGGCAGCCTCTCTACACTTCCGGCAACCACGCTGGGCTCCACTGCCATTAAAGGAGCGATCGAGCAGGCAGGTAAAGGCCTACTGTAATCTAACATCTGATAACACTGCTGATTTTCACTGAATGATTAATGGGACAAGCACGTGTTATGTAATATTTGTTCCGAGGTTGCATGAGGTGGAAATTTTTGGTCTGGTGATTGCAGGAATCCCACCGGAGGAGGTGAAGGAGGTGTACATGGGCAACGTGCTGCAGGCGGCTGAAGGGCAAGCTCCAACACGACAAGCTCTTCTAGGTGCCGGTACGACTGTTGTACAAAAGGACGTCGCACAACAGCTGACAAACAAACACGCATGTCAAACCCATGACCTGTTTATAGCCTCGTCTTGGTTTAATCTCGTACTAACGTCAACAAAAACATCGTTTAGACAGCAGACATTCTCAGACCTTGGACTGATATGGTTTTGTGTGACAAGTCTGAGATGTTAGGCTGAACCATACATTTTGGATCCTCAACAAAGTCAAAGCAGATAAACATTAATACTTTGAATTAATATTTTGGTGCATTATGTCTGATGTATTCAGTAATGCCTTAACAAATTAATAATATATTTGCATTTTGTTTTCCAAAATCCTGATAGAAACCCTTCTATAAATCAAGATCTTTGATGTATAACGGTCTATGAGATTTTATCTCGCATAATCATCATGTACGATAGAAGATAGAAACCATAAAATACAACATACTTTTTTTTTTTTCTCCTTCAAACAATATGTGAACATGGTGATGTTTAGCTCTTGGCCTTGCAGGTCTGCCTCTCTCCACTCCAGCAACAACAGTTAACAAAGTCTGCGCCTCGGGCATGAAGTCCATCATGATGGCTGCACAGAGTCTGATGTGTGGGCACCAGGTACCAGGCCTAACTTTTTTTTAAATAAATTATATGCTTGTGCTAATTACACTGATGTAATCATCCCTACATTATTACTGTCAGGATGTATAGCAATTTATATTCAGTAACTTATGATTACATTTTTTTCTCATGGTGAAAATCCATGATGGTTGAGCCCCCTCCTTCTCCCCCCCTTTTTTTAAATAAAATTTCAGATGACCCTTTGTTATTAATGAGGTCCCACTGCTTCCTCAGGTTATGTAGCTCCTTCCTGTGATGGATGAATGGAAATTTGAATCTAAATAATAATTCAGTCATGTTGTTTTTAGGATGTGATGGTAGCAGGCGGCATGGAGAGCATGTCTCAGGTTCCTTATGTGATGGCGAGAGAGGCGCCTCCCTATGGCGGGGTGAAGTTGGAGGATCTCATCGTGAAAGACGGCCTTACGGATGTCTACAACAAATTTCACATGGTACTTTCCTTCCTGGTTTAAGAATTAAATTGAGTTCAACTTTATACATATATTTCATGACCTCTGCATTTCATGTTTAGGGAAACTGTGCCGAAAACACAGCCAAGAAAAGCAGCATTTCCCGAGAGGAGCAGGATGCTTACGCCATTACCTCGTACACGCGCAGCAAAGCAGCATGGGAGTCAGGAATCCTGGCCAAAGAGGTGGTTCCAGTCAGCATCCCACAAAGAGGTCGGTTTAATTGCTTATCACTGCACCACAAAGTGCGCAAAGCTGTTATAACACTTTCATATCCATGAAATCAGAGGATCTCCAGCTATTTGTAATTTGTTTAATCGATTTGTGAGCCCTATAAGGTGAACTACATTCACAACTGACCTTTCTGTTGAAACTGTGTCCATCTCAGACGTTCCTTCCAATTAAAGAGGAAAGGAGCAGGAGTTCAGACGCACTGTGGCTTGGCGTAGAGCTGAGAAGCTCATTTCTGGGCCAGAAAAATATTTACCAAAAAAACCCTGAAACGCCACCCACAAAGCCCTTATTGTTTAATCACAACATTACAAGTCAGTGTTTTGTAAGGTATCACTGAAGTATTGTGATTATCACAGGTCTAGAAACACTTCTAAAATGACAGAGTGCACCTTTAAGGAAACTGGTTGACGTGAACGGTGTATGTTTGCATCCAGGAAAGCCAGATGTTGTCGTTAAAGAGGATGAAGAGTGGAGGAAGGTGGATTTTAGTAAAGTGCCCAAACTGAAGGCTGTGTTTCAGAAAGAGAACGGTGAGAACTAATTCTTGGTTTTTGCATTAAAGTATTATAACGATTACATTGATTTGTTCGTGTTTTACGTTAGCTGTGTTCCTCAGCAGTTACAGGAACGTCACAGTCAGGTAGCTATGGTTACTTTGGCACTAACATGACCTTGATTGTCTAATAGCTGTGGTAGAGGAGGTAAAAATCTGAGCAGCAGTCACTGGAAGAACAAAAGCTATTTTTTAGTGAATTAAAGTGAAACAGCTATAAAATGGCATTTTCATCAGGTGTCGGATCAGATCTTTAATCAAACTAATCTACATTGCTGCAGTCGGTCCCACTGGAGTGCTGTTTTCAAGGCAGGACATGTGACATGTAGAGTACATTTAGATGTCTGTAATATTTAGAGGAATAATTTGGATAAAAGTGAAATTTCATCCAGTTTTTTTAAATTTCAATTTTGACCAAATTGTCCCACTTAAATAATAAAGTAAATTGTTTACTTTTCATTGTTTGGAAAATGCTTTTATGTCACGCTGTTTATTGAAATATGCGACCTGGATTTGTGTGTGTGGGACTGGTAGGCACGGTGACAGCAGCTAACGCGAGCACTCTGAACGACGGCGCGGCTGCGATAGTCCTCATGACGGCAGACGCAGCAAAGAGACTTCACGTCACCCCACTGGCGAGGATTGTAGGTGAGCGATTTCAGGCAACCAACATGAATCTAAAATGTGTTATTAACCAGATATCACATACCTGTAGCACAATCACCAGGTACATTTAATGTTGCTCATACAAAATTACATGTATACTCTAAAATATTTAACGGAATAAGATAAAACTTTGCAGTTTAACGTAGAAATGATCACTCTTTTTATTTATCAAATGTGGAAATAGTAATTAACAGAAGTAAGGAATAATCCTGAATAATTAGGTTGTTTTTACGTAAAAATGTGCGTAACGCGTAAAATTGCATTTACATGTACTGAAGAAATTTATAATTTTATTTCCAGTTATATTATTTTCAAAATGCAACAGTGTCAGTTCGAATATAATTATATGATTGTTAAAGCTGAACTTTTAGCATGTTTTGTAAGTTTTTGAGGGAGTTGTGTGGTTGTGTAACGCTGCAACCCATCGAACTACTCACTTAATACAACAGAGCAGCTAGCAAATGCCAGCGAAGGTCCACTAGCGAGTCAACTAGTCCAAGGAGAGTTCATTATCACATTACAAAAATGTAGAACAATATCTCCAGAAAGTTAAGAAACTGTCGAGTTATGACCAAGTATTTGTTTCGGAAACCAGTTTAATACACCATTATTTCACTCAAAACTCATTATTACGTACCTATATTTCAGTCCATATCTCGGACCTTGTTACATACTGAGTGCTAAAACATTGTAACATGACGATTCATTCCCTGAACTTCTCAGTTCTCCTAAAATTTGTAGAGTTCTGGGTATCAAAAACAGCAAAACTATCAATAAACTGTTTCAGAAATATTCTTGCTGTCTTGTCTTGTATTTATCAAAGCATAGTGATCAGATTACACACGCATAAACAATCAAATGCAAAGCCAAACGAAGCAACATTTCACTAAAGTTCTCTTTCTGTTCGTTCATGAAATTGTCCGGGAAGCCTGGGTGACCTTCCCTGGTTACATGCGGGGTGTTTTGATGAATATTAAGGGCTTAATGAGAAAATCACGCGCTTGATCAAAGTCCGACAACGCTGCGCTGCGCTACACTTGATTTCACAACACGACGATAGCAGCGTGGCCTGAAGTGCATTGAATATTAATTTTAAGATGAATAACAAAAAGGAGATCGTCCCAACTTCTAATGCTGAAAAGATGTGAAAGTGGAGAGAGTAGAAGACTGCGAAGAAGAAGGCAGCAGACAAAAAATATTACCAGCAAAATCACGAGCATAAAATCGCCCAAGTTCAAGAAAGGAGAAAAGCAAAGACGGAGCCGAAGCGTGTGACACAGTGATCACAGCGGCAAAAAGATATCACAGCAGATATCCGAAAACAACAAAAACGGGAAAGAGACAATTATGCTGAGGAGAGGGGGGAAAAGATACTCCAGCAAACAAGACAAATAACCAGAAGAATGAGAGAGAAAAGAAAAAATAATTGTGACGCGAACCTGAACAAAATTCCACACATTCTGAAGCAAATACGTCCACTACCACGCCTGCTTTCAGGGACAGAATGGTGAAATCTCGCACGTTAAGGAAAACAGTTCAAGTCCTTCCAAAAGCACAGGAAAAAAAGGCAGAACTTCTGGAATAGAGTTCTTCAAGCCCACATGCGAGGAACATATTGGCAAAAAAAAGGGCTCATGAAAACTCCTGAAGAGTTGAGAGAAACAGTAACACTACGAGTATTCGCGGCAGATATTTCAGACGGCGCAAGGCACGTTAAAAATAGCGGCTCAGAAGAAAGCAGGGCGGCTTACTCAGCACTGAAAACCTTAGCTTTCGGGGAAAATGTGAGGAATAATAATTAGTAAACCTTTAATAAAGATCACAAACTAAAATAATATATGCAAAAATGTGTTATCCAGTTGATATGTGATTAGATATTACACTTTAAGGCCAGTTGACAGATTTGATCAAAAACCACCTGTTACGTAAATATACACTGTGATTGTGCTACAGGTCACAGTTATCATCTCTCTAATAGTTTTGCTTTTCTTTTTTTAACAGCACTGCATTTTTTAAATATTAAAGCTAACTGTATTTAATGCTTAGCATTTGCTGATGCCGCCGTGGCTCCTATTGACTTCCCGATCGCTCCAGCTTTCGCCATACCCAAGGTGAGCCGCTGTTTGTTTTTGTCAGGGAGTCACGATAACGTGTTTCTGAGCTCTGTATTGAGTCGTGTTATGGTGTAGGTGCTCAGTGCAGCTGGTGTGAAGAAGGAGGATGTGGCCATGTGGGAAATAAACGAGGCCTTCAGTGTGGTGGTTCTGGCCAACATTAAGATGCTGGACATCGACCCAAGCAAAGTGAACGTAAACGGTGGAGCAGTGTCTCTTGGCCACCCTATCGGGTAAGGATCATGAAGAGAATACAGCTCGGTTCATCTACACTGTCATTTTTCATCTGGGGTGGAGATGAACATACTGTGTGGACAGTGCAGTTACACAATGAAGAAAAAATATCGTCTCCGTTTCATAACTGCAGTTAATTTCCTGAGTCATGATTCTGGTTTTGTTTTTGTTTTCATTTTCCCCTAAGAATGTCTGGGGCGAGGATCGTCGGACACATGGTGCACCATCTGCAGCCTGGGCAGTACGGCCTGGCAGGCATATGCAACGGCGGGGGCGGAGCCTCGTCTATTCTCATCCAGAAATTGTAGCCTGTTTAATCACGTATTCAACGTCTCTGAGGTCAAATTACCGGACTCCACGACTCTTTGTGGTTACAGTCACTCCAGAATAGGTCACCCCCTCTGTCTGCGTCAGAGAGCTATTTAATGTGTCTGGGGTTTTTTTTGTTGAACATCTTAAACGTTCATCAAGTAGCATATTTATGGTTTGCAGTATTTAAAGTTTCTTCTGATTTATTTTCCAATGCCGAGATTATTTTAAAAATGCTGAAGCTGCAATAAAAGAGGTCACCAATTGTAGTTGTTTTCTGTGTTGAGTCCGTAACATTTACGTGTTCCTTTTGGTAAAAGCTTTTATTCAGAGTGACTTCAGAGAAACTGAGTGTACATGATGCATTCACATCGTCTGGGGAAAACACAGCTCCCAACTTCTGAATGTGAATTATGAGGATTTGATTAAAAAAAGGTAATGTGTGAAAGCTTGCAAAGAAACAGGAGGTTATGCCATCTTTATGAATTCTTCCACATGACTCAGCTATTTTTTTTAACCATCTAAAATGTTAGGAAATTAAAACATAGCCTCAGAAAGCTCCCATAAACACGTGGCTTCACATAGTTTTCATCTGATTAAGCCTTAAGTATTAAGATTCTGCACAACTCCTTTGAGCTGTGTGTTAGTGTCTGCCAGTAATCCTGCATCATCTTCAGGTAATGATAATGGCCTAACTGTAACTAATCTGTGATAATAGTAATAACTCCCTAATTGTGAATTGCCCAAAAGTCAACTCTTGAATTAAGGGTCGGCTCAAAGAGTCGACTCGTAATTCCTGGGTTAATGTTATTGTCATTGATTCAGTCGGAAGATTCACTTATTCTCCATAGATGTTTTATCCTTGTTGGATATTCCATCCTAATTCCACTTCTCTTATAGAAGAGATAAAAACATTGATGCAGGAATCCGAGTCAACTATTTGAATTGAAGTAGTATGTTCATGATGAGGATTTCACAATTTCAGCCATAGTTAGGCAAGGAAGAGCAATAACAGCTGGTATCGTAAATATTGTATAGTTTGTATGGTTTAGAAAAAAAGGCAATGAGCTGTTTGGCAGCTGAAAGAATCAGCTCTTACTGGTGAATCGACTCCTGTTGGTGAGTCGGTTCCTCTTCATGAGCCAAACGATCAGATTCACTCACGTTTATGATTTCACAATTTCAGACATTGTTAGACGGGAATTAACAACAGCTGGTATGTATAAAGATATATATGGATTACAAATATATGAGAGAGCCATTTGAAAGAATCAACTCTTACTGGTGAATCGACTCTTGTTGGTGAGTCGGCTCTTATTGGTGAGCCGAATGATTTGGTAACATTCACAAGTAATATTTCACAATTTCAGAAATAGTTGGGCAAAGAAGAATGATAACTGGTATCGAAATTACTGTAATCTTTGTTCGGTTTCTGAAAAAAAAAGCAATAGCGACGTTTTTCAAACTAAAAGAGCCGGTTCTTCTGGGTGAGTCGACCCTTGTTGGTGAGTCGGCTTTTAGTGGTGAGCCAAATGAGCTGACTCACTGAAAAGATTCAGAATTCCTTTCAACTTAACAGTCTGTTTCTTGCAGCCCCACACACTGACCAGCAGAGGGCGCCATCACCCTGCAGCTCCGTCTCATCATTTGTTAGGGATTTAGGGATGCTGTTTTTGATCCAGGTAAAGCTCTGCAGGGTTTCAGCTCCTGAGACATTTGAACTAGAAATAATTTGTGAGCAGGAAGATGCCATGTGATCGAACAGTGGACTGAGATCCAGCTCTTGACTTCAGAGAACCTGAACTTGACTTTCGCAGAAGAGGAAGTTCTCACAGCGTCCAGCCTACTGAGAACGAAACGATGAGAGATGTTGCCTTCAGAGTTGTTTATTTCCCAAAACCTGAGCCAAACAGGTAAAAGTGACTGTGTTATCCTTTCATTATTATATCATTCAGGGTGTTAGTGCCCTAGCTTTTAGTTGTAATTAAATTGTAGTTAATGGTGTACTATATTACTATATTAATGTAACTCTGACTCCTGTATCCTCATAAATGACACCTGAATCAGGATATTGTACTGTATTGTACTTTATTGTACTGTATTGTACTTTATTGTATTGTATTGTATTTTATTGCATGTTTTGTGATTATTAGTCAGAAAGCTGTTCAGGGAAAGCAGGAGAAAAGGAACATGTACCTCTGTTCTGCGGCTCCTGCACCGACAATGATCTAAAAGGTAGATTAAAATGAACAGAACAGAACGTCCCGTGTATTTGACAGGAAATTGCTGCCAATAAAGTTGTACTTAAGTTGATGTGTGTAAAAAAAAACAAACAGTTTTTTTCTTGACTGCATATAAACAATAAAATCCATGAAACAAAATGTTTTTCATATATTAATGAAACAAATGCATTCAACATTTTGAACATGAAAGATTTCCTTTATTTATTCAGATTATTAATGACAGAAGACTAAATAATATTAAAATAATTCTGAAAGCAACAAACTGGGTAAGCCTGTTGAAAAAATAGATCACATTCAGAAAGGAATCAGCAAACTTTAAAAATGATAACATTTTTGATTTTTTGACTAATAATATTTTTAGTGTATACAAACTTATGCACTTGACTTGTACATGGAATAGTATTGAATTCCTAGAACCTAATTCTGGTGTGTGTGTGCGCATGTGTGTGTGTGTGTGTGTGTGTGTGTGTGTGTGTGTGTGTGTG
>JAOTRR010000010.1:15660431-15678377 GCA_028570945.1 Gogo arcuatus | reverse complement strand
ATAGAGGGAGGTAGGGGGGGGGTGTAGGGGTGGGGGGGGGGGGGGGGTAGTAGGGGGGGTGGGGGTGGGGGGGTAAGAAGGGAGTGGAATCAGGGAAAATGGGATTTAGGAGGATTTTTATTGAATATGGACGCAAATTGAACGCAGATCCGTTGGTATATGTGTCAGAGTGTGATGGCGGAACATCAAGTGAAGACGACATGATGGGGATTAAAAGAAAAAAGTGTTGCATAGTGGAGCAGTGGTGGTTTAGCACAAAGCACGTAGCATTGCGAAGATGGACACATGCAGAAGAGTGTGTGTGTGTGTGTGTGTGTGTGTGTATGGACCTGCACATTTCTTTTATTTCATTCTCATGCATCCAGAAGAGATTGTACTGCATCCCCACTGCTTTGTCACAATCATTCTGACAGACTGACATCGAGTGAAGGCTTTTATTTATTTATTTATTTATTAAACGAGTGTTACCATTCGATCAATACAGCCCCATTTGCGGCAGTGTGTTTGTGCACCCAAGCCATGTTCACAGTGAATCGATCTCGATCTTGATCGCGTAGTTTTTTCGGGTTGCCGTCGGCCGGAGGCTGTGGAACAGGTTCAGTGCGAGACTGAGATGTCGTACAAAATGCAGCGTTCAGGATGTGGCAGCGCACGCATGCAGCCCGCTCCCTGCATGGTCTCTATGGAAACCCTTGTAATGGACGACGGCGCTTGTGTTGTGCAGGTGACCCCGGAAGTCCGAGTGCACAACTACTGGCAACCTGCTATTTATACGCCGACGCTTTCGGGCTCAGGGAGGAGGATGTGGTGCTGTTGCGGGATATGAAGCTGCACAGTTATTTGTACAGCTGTGTCAGTCGGCGTTTAGGGGCTCAGGAATTTTATTTACTGTTTCACAGGTTATATTTAGAAAGTTTATTTTTGAAATTCTGATTGAACAGAAAATCTATTTGAATCTAAAATCTTTGTGTTCACATTAAATCATCATATCAATTCTTTTGAGGTCTTTTGCTCATAAAAAATGGGTAAATCCCTACAACCGAGTTTTAGACAGAGGTTTAATGTTGATGGAGAGCGACGCTTGATGAAGAAGCATTTCTAAGTGTGTAGTATTAAATAAACTTAGAAAAAACATACAAATTTTCATGGTTCTTCTGTTTGATCTTCTGGAAGAACCTTTAAATGTTTGATCTAGAACCCTACAGAACAAAGACAGCGCTCTTTAGAAGTAAGGAACCTTCAAGGATTATTGTCATTGAGATAACTGCCTAAGCTTTCATTAAAAAAAGTTTAATCTAGAACCTATTTGATCTGTGAGAACCTCTAAAGTAGAAGGTTTCTCTTTAGAACCCTTAACCATCCAAATTTGCTGATTTAACACTTAATAAAAGTGTAGCATGAGGTTTTCTTTAACTCAAAGCCAGGTTCAATCTAGAACCCTGAAGAATCCTTTGATCTTTCTTGTCTGGTGAAAGGTTCTATGTAGGACAACTGGTTTTCCTTTCAGAACTGGCCTCATGTAGAACCCGTTTAGAAAAAGCCCTTAACTAACGTTATTTCTTTGAGTGTATTCAGCATTACATTTTCCACACTGAGATCGTTGTAGCTGTTCATGACCCTGTTAGAAAAAAAGCTTAAATCTAGAACCAGAGTCCACTGATTTGATGAAAGCGGTATTATGTAGAACCCAACAACACAGACCTTTTTCTTTTAGAAATGGTTCCAGGTTGAAACACTTTAGAAAGCTTAAAACACTGCAGGAAAACCAAAGGACTCATAAAGAACCCTAGTTTCTAAGTTCATGGTAAGATAATTACCTCACATTTCCTTCTGGGGGAACCCTTAAATCTTCTATGCAGAGCTTTACAAAAAACCTTCAGAAGTGATTCCAAGTAGAACCCTGTAACTAACTAAGAAAGATCCCTTAACAAGGTTGAATCTAGAACCTATGAGGAAGTCTATTTTCTAGAAGTGTAAGTAACATTTAAGTAAAATTTTCTCATCTTTTCCATGATCACTGATATCTTATTACACCCAGAGAAAACCTTTAAAACCTCTAAAAACCGTTTGTTTAAATCTAGAACCTGGTTTGTCCTGCAGTGTGTTTCTCTTTGAGAGATGGTTTTGAGTTGAAGCCCCTAGGAGAGCCCTTAACTAACCATAGAACCCTTGAGGAACCTTTCCCCCCCTAAGTTCTGTTCAATTCTGATGTAAGATTGTCGAAGATTTTATTACACTTTTAGAAGAAAACGTAAAAATCTAGAACTCTCTTTAGATTTTTCTTTAGGTTGGATATATGAAGCTATAGAATATTTTTAACAGAGTTCTGAGTAAAAACTCTTTAAAATGTCTCTAGATGAATCACAGCTTCATGAAATATAACAAATGCTTGTGCTAAAAATGACCTTTTCTGAGCCAAATTCAGCACTTTAACTGAATATAAACTTCTGGAAATAAATCACACTTTGAACTTGACAGCAACATTGCAGTTTTGGCAAATCTTTTCTAAATCGTCCCTAAACTGCTTCCTCCCCTGAACAAAACGCAGGAGACAGATATCTGAAGTATGCACAATATTAATAACGTGCAAGGTTAATTTCTTGCTATATGATATAACTGCTACTTTCTGGACTAACGCAAGTTTCGTTAGCAGACGTGTAACAAAATGAAGGCGTATTCTCTCCATTTAACATTAGTGTGTTTCTCAGCTCTGATGTGTGTCGGCACACAACTGAAGCATTTGCATGCAAAATCAAGCAGCTTTCAAGAGCTCTTCTCACTCTGGAGTGCTCTCGCCCATCGCATCTCGATTAAAACACAGCTGTAATTGGGACAACAAACCCGTCCTCGGAGAGGCGTGCAGGCTAACAGGGACAGCCATGTTTTACGCAGGGTGATGCCACAAGGCAAATCTGATACACACTCAATTGGACACTAATGAGCAGCGCAAAATATAGGACGAGGCACAAGACGCCACATGATGCCACGTATTAGAGCGCTGAGCCAAACCCGAATAAAACTGCTTGACATGCATGAGCAGGTTAAAAATATAAAATCTCATGCATGAGCTGTGGGACCCCAGAAACACTGTATAGGTGTTTATATGATTTCATAAATTCATAAAGATTCCCACAAGACTCTCATTAAAAAATGATGAATTTTAATGAAGATACACTTTCATTTTAAGCTTGAAATGCAACAAGATTGGTCCAAGAAAATGTTCTTTAAGAAAGCTACAAACATCCCAAAGAACCCATGAGGAACCCTGTTTTCTATGAATGAAGGCAATTTTAAAATCAGGATAATTTCTGAACATTTCAGGAACGTTAAATCAAGAACCTGGAACTTTAACTCTACTGCATTGTTTCCCTTTCAAAGATGTTTACAAGTAGAACCCAATTAGAAAGAACCCTTATGTGGACAAAGAACCCTTGAGGAAGACTAAATTAACATTACATAAAATGATAAAGGTCTCATTGGCACAACCTGTGGGACACCACAGATACCGTAGAGGACAACTGCAGATCATAAGGACCTCCTGAAAGGATGAATAGTTACGCTTTCATAATGACATCATTCATTTGAAATGGAACAAAATGGCTTTTTCCCTCATTAGAATTTTTATGAATGTTGTGTTAAATTAGAGTATTCGGTTGTGTACACATCCTGAAAAATGTAGCTTACCTTCTCAAAATGTCCTCCAACATGTCTGATGTACAATGTTTGCATCTTCTACAAGACTGCTAATGTCGCTAACGAGCCATGGAAGCCTGTTTGTCATTTAGGACGCAGTGGGACTTCCTGTAATCTATAAACAAAGCTGTAGTGTTTTGGAGGTGGCCATTTTGGAAAGCACCGGGATCAATTTTTTTCCCTGGGGTATCATTCCTCCCAAAGTTTGAAGAAATCTAGAAGTTATGAGGACGATAATATAGTTCCGTCTAAATGTAAATATGAACTATTGTACAATTGTATATTTAAAAAAGAAATGATGCAGTTTAGTGTTGTTTGAAGTGAGTGTTTAAAGATTCGTGTATGTATGTATGGACTTCTGGAAAAGATTTTGTATTTTTGTTCGTAAGTGGGAACGCTGTTACAGGAAACCAGCCAATGACGGAGTGGTGTGATGAGGCAACGTCAATGTTACTTACCCAAAGTTAATTATTTTCCTTAACAGCACATCCTGAAGTATTCTATTCTAGCAAATTTGCCAACACTAACAGTTGTTTTTATATTAATGACCATCACATCAGACTTTTTATCCATTTATCATTGCATTAAATGTTGGAACGTCCACAAAACAAGGTAGAGCGAGAATTAATCTAGAAGTACGACATGCGTCTTATCACTACAATACCTTCAGAGGTTTAAAGTTCAACTAAGATTTTTTTTAATGTTTCAGCCTTGAAATATACTTTTGTTCTTTATGCTGAGTGACGAGGTTACAGTCACGTTCATAGAAATTGCAACTCAATACAAAAACAATTTTGCTCATTATTTGCTAATCTTGTAGTTACAGTCACTAAAAATCCTCATGTGCGACTACAAATATTGGCTAACGAATGTCATGTACACTGTCGCCTCCATTAGCTTTTTTTCAAACAATACTCTCATCCTCTTTCCCGGGCTGTTCCACTACCTCTCCTCTACACGGTGAACTGTCACTTCAGCCTGGAATCTAAAAAAGAGGATGTTAGTAGCAGCAGACAGAACAGGAATAACTGCGAGAGCTTCAGGTGCACTTATTTCTCCGCAGCTCTGATGACTTGGCATAACGAGTGTGCCTGGTTGGCATGAGCACATGCAGTCCACTAATGAGCGCTCTTCTGTCATCCTGCAGCGAAGCGGCTTGGTGCTGATGCTTGTCTCTTATGTAAACTGTTATGCACCTTTTTTTTTTGTTGCTCCGCAGGCTCCTGAAGAACGATGCGAGGTTTGTTAAATTAAACACTGCTGTCAGATTTCTCTGAGCACAAGTAGGGCAGAAGGCCTTACGTCCTAGTGTTAGTGATATCTGCGTACGATAACGTGACGCAGTGGTTAGCAGGACGTGGCTATTCCAGGACTGGGTCAAAACACAGATTGGCACGGAGACAAAGGCATAATTCATAAGCCAGAAAAACAGGAATGTGAATTGAGCCAAGTGAAAAAAAAAAGAAATGAACAAACAGAGAGTTGATGTGAAGTTACAAGACTGTAAAGATTGGTGGAAAAAACAAAACTGTTTAAATGGGTTGAATGGAAACAAGCAGCAGATGAAACTATTTACAAGCACAGAGTTCTCAACAACAGGAAACAAAGACCAAATAAGGAAAACGTAAATCAAAAGCAGGTCAAACTGATGAGTGTGCCAAAAAGATGAGAGTCAAGGTAGACATGATGGATAGATAATAAACATTTATACCACACTGCTGTTGAATTCTCAATTCTGATTGGTGTTGATTAGTTTTCTATAACAGCAGCTCTGACAGTAGTTCAGATGCAAATCACAGGTTTATAATTAGCGCGCTCTTTTTAATGCGTTTTATAGCAACATTTAATTCACAGGGATTTGTACAGTGAACATAACACATGATCAGATTTAAAACAGGAGACTTTTAACATTTATGGAAGGAGTCTCCAGTGTCAGTGCATAAACATCTCCTCGCATAAAAGTGCAGTAACGTAAACCTGTGATTTGTCTTTCAACTAGAACTACTGTCAGAGCTGCTGTTAGAGTAATTTAATCAACAATCTCTGACCAGTCAGAATCCAGAATTCAACAGTGCTGTGGTGGAAATGAATTAAAATGTGTTCATATTTTTAAAAGGGCACAGCTTCGACACCTAGAAGAGTGAAGCAGCTTGTTTAAAGCGCCACTGGCCTTCGGGCCCGTTATGTTTCTCTTCTTTTCTATCAGCCCGTTCCCAGAAGTGATTATGCTAATTGCTGTTTGATCAGATGATTAAATTAAAATTTGATTAATCCTGAGCACTAAACGCTCGGAATACATTTACATATGCTTGGCTGCCTCGGTGGGTGAAGTGAATTTTCCCTCTGTCACTAAACGAACATGACCCATTAGCGCCATGATGAGGAGGAAAATGCTAATGTAAATGTAGGCTATAAGGATGATTATTTAAACCTTCCTCAAACCCTAGCGTCTCTCTGAAAATAGCATTTTCTAAATTCATATGCATGCGGCACCAATTTGCCAAGTGTCCATCACCAAGATTTATGCGCATGTCAGATGGAGAATCCCAGGGGTAATACATCAGAGAGATGAAAACAGGGTCCTAGCTGTCCTCGCGCCTGAGCAGCCATGGTGATGGCTAGTTTTCAAATGTTTATTTTTGCATGCCAGGTGACGTGTGTGATTTTAGATATGTTCCTGCTTTTCTGCGATAGCCGGCTCTTTAGGCATGATGAGATAATGCAGCGCTGCAGAGCCAATCTCAAGATGGAGAAGGATGGGAAGGGGACGAGGGGGAGAGAGAGAGAGAGAGAAGGGCACGTCTTCTGAAGATGGAGAGAGTGGCCTTGAGCAAAGGGCGGTGGTGTCTCATCTCATCATGTGACCCATGATTGCATGTAACCCCAGGATTATTTGGTCATTTCCTGTTCTCCACTCGAGTTGTACAAACACTGATGCAGATTCAGTGATCGGTTCATTATTGGTTCATGAGCGTCAACGGCTTTGCGGATGGCTACAGTGACAGGAATTATCTTTGTGGGGGCATTTCGTCCCCACCAAGATATAAAAACATGCCCCCCCACACACACACACACACAGCCCTGCCATCAGACGGATGCCTAAACCACACACATGAAAGTCTTTCAAGGCTCAAATTGCACCAAGGTTGTTTTTTTTTTCAATTTCTAATAACTGAGAGGAAAATAAGACATTGTGGACTGTAAAACAAATTGCAGTTGTAATTTATTTGACAACACGAGGGTTAAAATGCAAATTGCCCCACAGCGAGAAGCTGCTTGTTATTCTTCCAAATGTTTTCATTCAAAGATAAAAAAAAAAATGGTGGCACAATCATGTTGCAAAGCAATTTTTTCCTGAGCCGAGTGGAGAAATCAACTGTGTGTGTGTTTACATATTCATAGTGTATGTTGTGCTGATGGGACATTAGGGAGCTCAGCTGCACCACAGCGGCAGAGGGAGCTCATTTAGTCCCCGACCCTGGTGCTTTCTCATCTCTCCCCGATTCAGACGTCAACATCTCACGCCACTGTAATTGATTTGGACCTACTGAGGCCATTTGATCTCGTTACCGCGAGCAGCGAGGCTGTAAATGAGCATTTGCTTCGGCGCTGTTTAGATGATATTCAGATTATCTCACTTAAGAGACGAAGAAGAGAAGGGGGGCGAGTTGATTTTTCCAGCAGGGTCATCGTCGCTCGGCTGTGCTCTCCGAGCATCAAAGGGACGCCAGTGTCTTTATATATTGGACACGAGTGGGGGGTAAATGAACTCCATTACTGAGCTTTGCTTAATATTCATGAGTGCAAATTGAGAAAGGGCTCGTGTGTGTGTTGGGGTTTGCACAAGCCTGAGGGCACAAGCGGGAAAGCGAACGCTTCCTCTGGTGACTTGTTCTGCTGTCCTCGTCTCCTGCTCTCCCTGAACAGCTCTGCTTTAATCATGCTCACATGGTGACAGAGCTGCTGTGGTGGAAATGTTCTACCTTTCAGCATCATTCACTTGTACAGTGACCCCACCACAGGCAAGGTGAGACGGGGTAATGGCTCTACGGCCACTCCGCTCAGTGCCTCTGTGACCTCGACTCTTTATATAGACGGGGACGGTGTAAATAACTTCAAAGATAAAAAAAATCACTATGAGCTCCCAGAAAAGCGTTTGAGCTCGAAACATGATGATGCGTTCCATGGGCAGGGCAGGGTGGCATTACTTTCTCCCCTGTCACTCCCAAAGCCAATCCTGGGCATCTGTGAGCTCATGTATGTAGAAGAGGGTTGGCCGGCTTCTCAGAGGAAGCACACGTTCGCTGTCGCCCTCCCCGGGTCTTACTTGGGTGGTGGACGGAAATTTGCAGGTGAAAAATTGGTGAGGAAAATTAAAAAGAAAAAAACTCAACGTAAGATTTCACTGACAAATGTCTTCAGGTGGATTGTTTTTGAAAAAAGCACAACAGCACCACTAACAGTTGTAAGAAAAAGCACAGAATTACCATGAAAATGCAAGAAGTGAGGCTAGGGCTGATTTCTTTCTAGCCCAGACTGTAGAGTAGAGTCATGGAGCCCATCACTAAAAGTCATGTCAGGTGATTACACAGAGTGACACGCCCCCTCATTTAGAGCCAGTGCAGCCACTGTTTGGACCATTGAGCTTCTCGTCTCTGTGTCCGGTTACAATCAAATCAAATATATAAAGTTCTCAGGTACATGTGATGTAATGTTTCTGCTGCTTCAGTTTCTTGCTGAGAAGGTGACAGAGCTTCAGTGTCTTCAGTGCTCCACATGACGCTCAGAGGAAAATCCTGCAAGTCCTTGTGCTTTCCCTCAGCCATGTGGATCTTTTTCTCTCCCCGTCAGCACCTTTGTGTCTCCTCATCACCTTGTCTGTACAATATTAGTGCCCTTGAGCTCTCACCCTCGGGGATCTGGAGGCATTCAGAGTACGCATTAGAGTCGTTCTCCATCAGGGATTAAAACATTCACGTCACAGCAATCCAGAAATCGTGCTGTCACATACTTCAGGCTTTAAGACTTTGCTGTGAGGAATGCACATAAACATGTCCCCATTGTTATGGTGAGGTTTTCTGTCAGGACACATTTATTTCACATTATTGGAAGGAGTCTCCAGTGTCAGCGTTTTATAACATCTGAAACAAAACGGAGGAGTTTTACACTTTACAGATTCGCACTAATATGACAAGATGTCTGTGTGTTTTTTTCAAGAGAGAGATAAAAAGAAAGGCTGGTGAGAGAATGACTGTTTATAGATGCAGTTACATCAAACTAACTTGTTTTGTGGATGTTCCACAACATATAACAATAAATGGATTAAAAATGTGTTGCTATTTAATGCATAAAAAATTTAATTGTTGTCAAATTGCTGTGATATAAGAGGAATTAAACATTTCAGGATGTGCTATTATAGGAACATAATCAACTCCGCTTCATCACAACACCTCATCATTGATTATTTTCCTATTACAGCATGACACCGAGTGTTTTATTCCTTACTTATAGGTAATATATTATAAACATATTTATATTTTCATATTCTATTTTCCATATGTCCTGTTACATTTCTCAGTTTATTTCTTACTTTGAATAAACTTGACCATATTTGTTAAAGTTTAATCAAAAAGATTCTTACAAGGTGCTCAAAGTCTATTGTTGTTGTTGTTGTTGTTGTTGTTTTGCCAGAACCTTCTTATAGAAGAAATTCATACTTGAGAAAATTCCAACTCCCAAGAGAAACACCCCTGCCTCTGTAAAATGCACTTTACTGGACTGTTATATTCTGAAGACTGAACATCACTAACTAATGGAGCTTCTTTCATCTCAAAACACATTTAAAGAAACATAAAAAATTCAGATGCTTTTCCCAGTCTCGCCGTTTCCTCCATGCTCTGACAGACACCAGGGTCTTGGGAATGAGAATTATTGTTCAGTGCTTTTTGAGGGTTGAGATTGAGACAGAAAATATAAAAATAAGAGCGCTACAGAGAATCATGCACAGACCCTGTAAAGATAAGGCGAATGTCACTGTTTATCATATTGATTGCATTTTATAAAATGAATTTGCCTTATATTTTTCCCCTTAACTTGAACACAAGACACTGTGCAACTGTAAATGGATAAAAAGTGCTATGCGTCATTCTTTAATAAATACAACTCACACTCATTGCTGTGGGATAAGAAAAATAAACCACCCCTTTGTTGATTATTTTTCCATAACAGCACTGTGTCCCATTGTGTCTTGTTGCTTATTTATGTAGATATCAGTTATTTATGCAACCGATTTGGGTTTTCATTTATTATTTATACATGTGGTTTGTGGTGTATGTGGCTATCGAGACACTGTTACAGCGATTAGCTAAAAGAAATACAGTGCAGTGAAGCCATTTAAAGTGAAAGGCACACAACTTTTCACGAGTGCAAGTCCTCACTGTTCCCCTTTTTGTCTCATTTCTCTTGCAGTTCTCAGTGAAGATCTACATTCCAGCTTGTATTTTGTCAATGCATCTCTGCAAGAGGTAGTGTTCGCCAGCACCACAGGGACGCTGGTGCCCTGTCCTGCAGCCGCTGTGCCTCCAGCCACGCTGCGCTGGTACCTGGCCACCGGCGAAGAGAGCTACAACGTGCCAGGGATCCGCCACGTGCACCCAAACGGCACGCTCCAGATCTTCCACTTCTCTCCCTCCAGCTATAGCAAAGTGATCCACGACAACACGTACTACTGCACCGCTGAAAATCCTTCAGGGAAAATTAGAAGCCAAGATGTTCACATTAAGGCTGGTGAGTACGTCCAGGAGCAGATTTGTCTGTCAAGTTGTATTAAAAGGGGCGAGAGTTAGAGATCAAAGCTTGGCCCAGATTTACCCATTACATTTCTAAAAGGTTGAGTCTCGTACTTCTACCTGTGAAAAACATACACCAGTTATTTTTGTCAAGAATCAGTAAATATTAATATTTTAAGCAGCTAATTAGCCCAGTGTTAGCCCGTTTAGTTAGCCATGCTAGTCTTCTGCTAGCTTTATGAATCCTTCAGAAGATTAGCCTTACATATATTCTAATCAGAACTGTTAGCTCACTGTTCCTTGAAGTTCATTTCACATAAATGTTTGTCTGTGTCTGTGTGTCTTCTTGCGTGCAGTCTTACGAGAGCCGTATACAGTTCGCGTGGCGGATCAGACAGCCATGAGAGGCAGCGTGGCCGTCTTCAAGTGCATTATTCCTTCCTCAGTGGAGAAATACGTCACGGTTGTGGCATGGGAGAGAGACACAGTCCCCCTCGTCTCAGGTAGGACCCGGATCTTCTCTCGTCGACTGGCTGTGAGGGATCCTCACATGTGAGATGTGCTTGCTGTGTGGTTTAACGTTGGGTTTGAATAAAGAGGAAGAGGACGCAGTGTTGTGCTCTGGAGAGTGGAATGTTTCTGATCAGTGGTTCTGTTCATGGATGTAGCGTGATCGTTTCAAATGAGTGCAATTTGAAATACGCAAAGGGCATCTTTTTTGGTGTCCAACACTCATATTTGGTGGTCTTTGCTTCTAAAGGAGTTTTTTTTAACACTGAGACAATGTGGCACTTTTGGTCAAAACCGGTTTTTGAACCTGAACTCAGTGGTCTGAGTTTAATCGTGTGTGAAAGCAGTCGGCTACTGGGACCAGGCGTGGAATAAGACGATTGGGTCAAACGCGTCATGTTACTTCCTATTTCAGGTTCTACACTAACTACAGAAAGGCGTTCAAGATAAAATGCATCTGAATACCAGAATTATTTCTGTATTTGCTTCAGCCTCTGAAGCTCCACCAACCGTCTACTGAGTGTCTCACAACTTTTCTACACTTGTCTGGCCACAAGCTTCAGAATCCTCGTGGTTTTAATCTGATTGGCTGATTGCACTTCCGTGTATGAGCACTTTCATACAGCAGTTTCCAGCAGAATAACAAACCTTTGAGCACAAACTTGTCTGAGAAAGATACAGTCACTAAATTAATAAAAAGCTCAGTTTAAAAGTTATTAGAGTTTGTAGCAGTTAATGGTGATTAAATAAGAGTTAGTGGTCTGTAATCAGACATTTGTCATGAACGTTGGCTTTGATTATTCACAAAATGTAGCAGATTTGGAAGAAACATGAGATTGCAAGACTATTTCTATAGAAGCTACAAGCATTTTTGTGAAAGGTTTAATGCTTTGTGAAATTTGTTTGAGATCAGACTGCAGCCATGTGACACAAGTCTTTCCACATGGCAGCCATCTTACCAACAAGACCAGGCTCATTTTTTCTGGAATGGACTCATAAACCAGAAATGGCTTCATCTGACAAAAATTATGTAAGCAGTGTGTGATCTTTGGCTCCAAGAACAAATAATTTAGTCATGGCAAAAATCTCACCCATCCTCCATCTCTCCCCAGTCAAACAACAGCTAGCAACTGGGGAGGGTGAAGCGAACATGTGCTTCCTCTGAGTCATGTGAAGCCAGACAACTAGATCTTATCGAACTGCTGCTCATGTTGCATCACAGGGCAGAGCAACACACTCAGAGGAAGGTGCTATCGCCCCTCTTCCACATACATGAACTCAGAGGTGCTCATGATTGGCTATTGTTGCTGTGATTGACAGGGGACAGAGAGCATGCCCCGCCCACCCAGTGAGCATGACCAATCTTGTTCCCTTTATCTGGATGATCTCTGTGCCACTCAGAAGTCAAGACGATTAGCTATTTTTACCAGAGGGGCGGGACTTTTGAGTATTATTACATAGTATTACATAATTTTGATTGTTATGTGCTGTCACATTTATACTTTAAGTGGTGGTTCGTCTCATCCCGTCTCTGTGGTAACTGACCTTTTCCTGTTTCTGACCCAGTCTAGACTCTCTGTCCCGTCTGATCTACATGTGTGAGAGTCGATATGCCAGTCGTGTCACTTTGCTTAACTGTACTGACCCACTTCTTATCTGAAGGCACAGAGAGAGAGAGAGAGAGAGAAAGAGAGAGCTATTTGAAAATTCACCTTGGTTAAATGGAACATGATCGTGTCCTTGCCTTGGGGCTGACGGCTCTCTCCGCGGCATGTTTAGGAAACTCAGCAGAGAGACGAACGCCACTTCAGCTGAGAATTTTAAAGATTTTAACCCAACACCAGTCAGTTTGTGATTGTTTTAAAAAATAACTATACTGTGTGTCTATATATTCAGTAAAAAGAATAATATCCTGATATCCACGATATCTCAGAAGAGTGTATTGTGACATAATTCATCACAATATTGAAATCATCTCGTCATATCACTGAGCCCTCACTGTAATGCATGTGTGCACGAGCACTGAGCATCAGAAACAGAGGTCCGTTCAGTGAAGGCTGTCAGAAAGTGTTATCCAGACAGCACTCAGTTGTTCTGTCTAAATATTTGATGATTGAGAGAAATCTTAAAAAACAAAAACAAATAGATTTTAGGCACAATTCACTGCATGTGTCACAGCGATGCACGGAGCACTCTTCACTTACACTGACACAGGGCTCTTACAGGGACTCTGGAGTGGTGTGTGTGTGTGTGTGTGTGTGTGGACTACAATTCTGTCCCCGCCTTTGTTTTCTGACTTCTTCAAATGTTCATGAATAAACAAGCGTTGCATGGGGAGGTTTATATAAGCTCTGATTTTATGTACAAAGAAATATTTTATAAGTTTTCCGTGACCTCAAAAATGTAACTTGTGGGCTCTTCCTCTCTGGATGATGATGGTGATGGTGATGATGATGATGACGATGATGATGATGATGTGCAGTTGCATTCTTCTGCACAAATATGTAGAATTACAGCAAGATCATCACATACAGCTGGAAAATAACAAAACTACTTTCATTATTGGATTGGAGTTTATTTTTTTCACTTTTAGTACTATTAATAATATACGTGTTTACATGGCACATTTAAAATACATCTCAAATAGCTTTACAGGGTGAAGCGGAAATCTGAGAAATCAAGAAATAAAACGTCAAAAATAGTAAAATATGCAAATAAATAAAAAATACAACAAATAATATAAAATATGGAGTATACATTAAATAAAAAATTAAAGTTATTCCATTTTACTTGGTTATTATTATCATAAAAAAACTTTTTTAGAAATAATAAATATAAAAGTGAAGTAAAATTAAAGTGCCACTAAAAGTAAGACACCTTATTAAAGTTAGATAATAGTCATGTTATCTTTTTTCATGTGTGTGTGTGTGTGTGTGTGTGTGTGTGTGTATATATATATATATATATATAAAATGAAAGTATTGATAAATGTTTATGTCCATATTGTGTATGTGGAAGGTGGAGAAAGGTGTTTCCATAACCAGGGACTCGTTAATGATGGGTTTATGATGAAAGATTCCTGCTTTGGATGTGGAATTGAAGTTTTTAAGAGGAGTTACGAACCAAAAATCAGTGCCTCATTTACAAGAAGAAGAAAAAATTCAGTGCTTTTTCCCTTTTAGAGAGTTAATGATGCTGTGTAGAGTCTGTGAAATAAGGTTCAAGGGAATTTGTTTCAGGGTTTTGAAGTCACTAATACGCTGAACGTGGTCTGTTTAGCGCTCGGCTTTGTGACATTTTGCGAACCATTGAGCAGCAAGTTGACTGTTGACTAACTTGACCTTGAATAACTACTAATCATTGCACCAGAGAGCAAGGAGGAGCTCAGTTCATGCCCTGCCCACTTAATGAGGCGGATCTAACAAGGATTCACCCTAATTAGCATTTTTACTGCCACTGTCCGTGGAACATGCTTCCAGAAAATCATTTATATACCGTGGCTAACGAAGGTGAAATCATCACAGCGTTAATAAATAGATTTAAAATTGCCGTGCATCGATTATAAACGGTGATATATGAAGAGTACGCTGATTCGAGCCTGGAAGGAGGTGCAGGGTTGAGGAGCACCAGCAACATGGCCACCATTTTACCAGGAGTGCTATGAGGGATATTGAGGATTAGAAAAGCTGAGCTCTTATTTTCCAAGTCCACAATCTAATCAGATATCTGAGGTTTCTCGCTTCCATTTTTATCACTGCAGATGTCTGGTGTATTGTTATTCCAGCAAGCACGTACAGCGAAATCACCAAGCTGAACACAAGCAAAAAGCAGACAGTTTTCAGAATGCATACAAATATTTTCTCTCAGTAAAAACTCTGGACAATTCTGAGCCCTCCATTTTATCCAGAAAAGAGAAGAGAGAAAAAGGGCTTAGAGGGATGAAGAAATGGATTCATGAAAAGGAAAAGAGAAGTGGGGGGGGGGAATCAATACCTGTGTGCATTAATCATTCTGTGGGTGCTGACGGGAATTATGGGTATGCTGAGGGACAGAGAAATGCATTTGTGCATTCACACACTAGTGAACCTGCATCAGATGCATTCAGCACACTTTTAGCAACCTCTTGAAGCTCATCCCCAAGGAGGTGGAGACGTGTAATGCTAATAATGCTAATCCTGTGCTAGAACATAGCTGGTTCTCACTACAGCGTGTCTTTAGTGCTGTATGAGTCTTAACGAGTCTTTGTTGTGATACAGGAAGTACAGATACGCACACTTGGGTGCTGCTGTTAGAGGAAAATAATCAGTGAGTTCCAGTTATCACCCCGAAACTGATCATTTTTCAATAACAGCACGTCCTGAAGTGTTTTTCTCCTTCTTATATGACAACAATTTGCCAAAGATTATGAATTTATTTATTATCAGTTTATAGCTACATTTAATTTTGTATTAGTTCCTGTTATTTCTTATGCTATAGCAGATATGAACAGTCATCCTCACCAGTCTCTCTGTTTTTCTCTCTGATGTAGTTAATAAGACACAAAAACACAGCTTTTCATTTTATTGACTAACTGGAAAGCGTAAACTGTCCTGAAGACACCACTTCCTGGTGGAAGACATTTAAACTGACCTGAGTCATATTTAGATCGGCCATAAATCAAATTTTATTGGTGCTGAAACTAATCGTATCGAATAAATAGTGAGTTGAAGTTGAATTTATTATTATATTATTTGGATCCTTTATTATTGATCCTTTATTATTTGAATCATTTCGTGTATCATTTGAATCATTTGATTCCTTTACTGTAGCATTTGAATGAGTGATTTGAACAAAGTGCTGAAACTAGAGACTCTTTCCACGAATATTAAACAAATGTCTCCTTACAGAAAACTTCACCATGTCAGTGTTTATGCATCTGTCTTGTTAAATAATGACATGTTTTTGAAATTGTGTTTCAAAATTTATGAAGTTTGTGTTTTAATTTTTTTGTGTTTAAATTTGTGTTTTAATTTATGAAGACCATCTGCCATACAAGTCCCTGTGTATGAGCTGTTACTATGGAAACGATAACATATTAGAACGAGCACATTAATACAAACATTTCATCCTTCTGACTGGTCAGAATTGAGAACCCAACAGCACTGTGATATAAAGCAGTCTGATTAGCATACGCTGCCCCCAGATGGAGCATAAAAATGATCGTAAAATGATTAGTTTGATCGTGTGTTACGAGCACCACGTCTGCATGGCTCGTAAACAGCTACATTGTTAGCCATTAAGCTGGGAAACGATTAGCGAGGACATCGGGACTAATCTTCTATAAACACAGCCTGGTTCATGCTGCCGTCTCGCATCTCGCAGAGCTGGATCATCGCCAGGTCGCAACGCATGGCCCAGATCCAAAACAGGGCTGAGCGATAAGCACAGCGGAGGCTAATTAAGGCAGCAGAGACCCATTTGTGTCCACTTATGAACACTTGTGTGAGGCCTCACGAAGGCGCTTGAGAAAAAACAAACGGTTTGTTGGATTAAATGCCATAACACGAAAAAAATAGAGGTGCAACAAAATGACATCATCATGAGTATTTGATATGAGTATTTGCAGAATCCCTGTCTAAGCTATTTTCTGTGTGTGTGTGTGTGTGTGTGTGTCCAGACCACATTAGCCAATTAGATTTGATGGCCGTGTCTGCGAGCGCTTATCATCAGCAGGCAGCTGCTGCCGTGTGTTTGAGTGCATGAGGGATGGATCGCGTGTTCATGTTATTATTTTTTCTACGTGTGCCATTGTTCGTGTGAGGAGAACGGAGGCTGCTGCTGAAAGGACAAAATGCTGTGTGTGAGCACTGAACACTTTTCAGTCGAGTAAAAAGCTTTGTGTGAAAGATGGCTTCAGTTATCCTTTGGCTTCGATTTCCATGAAAACACACGCAGGTTGTTTTGAATAATCCGTTATTTTCATTGTGAATCTCGGAGTAAACACGGGCCACAAGGGGATTGAGGGGAAACAAACACAAGTGTAAACCGGTGTCTATTTAAACACAAGTGAAAATAAATCTTGTTAACATGTAAATATACACCACACCTCTCTTGTTTACGTTTTAATTAAACAATTATAATCTATACTAATAACGAACAAACATTGTAACTACATCCTTCCTTCTCAAAAAGCAGACATGTTGTTGCCAGGACATTTCAGTGAATGAAAGCACGTGACTCCGCCCTCCTCAGCCAATAAGATTTCAGATGAGTCTTGCTGAGTCTCGCTTTTTCACCTTTAATCACCCGCCTGAAGAAACCGAACAAAACCAAGCTAGAAGCCTCCGTATTATCTGTGGTGAGAAGATAAGGCGCTAACATCTGATTTTTAGAAGAAGCCCTCTGTCTTTTTCACCACTTTAGGAGATTAGCGTCTAAAATCGCTCCAAAGCGCGAGCTCCAAGATGGAAGCTGGGTCATGTGAACACAGGCGGCCATTTTGTCTCTGAGGTTGAATTTAAGGCAGGATGTGATTTCAAATGTTTCAAAGAGATGGTTATAGAGTGTTTAAGGTTTTATTTTTAAAAACCTTATTAGTGAATAATACAGAAAAACATCCTCTATGATTAGAAAATAAATATTTCTTTTATATATTTAAATTGTTTTTTTTTTAAATCTCAAAATTGTGGCCAAAACATGGCCTGATTTCTAAAAACAATTTGTTGCCGATACACTTAAAGTTAAAAAAGTGATTGGCTTCTGATTTTTGTTTGTTTGTTTGTTTGACAAAAATACCTTAAATTTGTTGTCAGGCCAGTTTGTGCCGCCAGATATTTAATGTATAGATTTCTTTTTTTTAATGTGTATTTTCTTTTCGCCATCAAGCTTCATATGTTTATTATTAACCTTAAAAGTTTGGAATAGTCAAGTCAAGTTTATTTGTATAGCGCTTTTAACAACAGAATTGTCGCAAAGC
>JAOTRR010000010.1:15610612-15626453 GCA_028570945.1 Gogo arcuatus | reverse complement strand
GAGAGTACATGTGACGAAAATAAAGGCTTCGGCCTTGGTTCTTCTTCTTCTTCTTAAAGATTTCATTCTAATCCCACTGATATCCACAGACATCCCCACCTACCCCTACATTTATAACCTAAACTACTGATGAAAAAAACAACATGGGAAACGAGTTCTCAGCTTGATCATCAGCATCAGCCACATCAGCCTCTGTTTCATCTCCTGAGGGAATGCGTTTAAACACAAGCCTCATCGTTGTCTCTTCACACCATCAGCCGGGAAATAATCACTGACTCGTTCACTTTGGTCTTTTGGCTAAATTGATTATTTTTTTACCTAAATGTTTTAAAGCTGTCCATGTGTCTAAGTGCTCTTCATTGTTTTGATCATGACGTGACAGCGGATATTTTGACAGCCGATATCTGATTACAAACAGAACAGATTAGACTCATGTGCATGTAGCTATTTAACAACTGGATCAACATGTGACGGTCACTGTGTGAGGAATTCACACTTATCTAGCAAGGGTTTTGGCGTCTTTAGGCAGATTGGATAGAGTGAGAAAGTAACCTAAATCCTGATCTCTGCCAGAGTGACATCCGACGTGTAAGTGCTTCACGTAGTTACTGTTAATCCACAGATTGAGTTTGGTGACATTGTCAACGCATGATGAGTGTGATGATCACTAGGTGTGATGGTTTGAGGTCAAGGGTCAAAAACCCATAAAGTGACAGGTCAATTAGAGCCCTACATTAACAACCTAATTAATGTAGTTAAAATGAAAAGCCACAACCTATGACATGCTGCTTTTGGGTGTTGGTGAATGAATGGAAACTTCATCTCAGGCGTATTTTCTCCACAATATGAACACAAGCAGCAGCTGCTGAAAGCCTCTGAAAATCAATCCTGCATGTTTGTTCTATTCTCGTCCTCCATTGACAAGAGCAGAGAGAGAGAGAGAGAGAGAGAGCGGAGCTGGTTGGCATGGTAACATGTCCAGGTGAAAGGGGGATGGGGGTGGAGGAGGGGAGCCCGGCTCATGAGGGAGATGAGTAAAGAAAAACAGGCAGGATTCCCTGAGGAGCAAATGCTAAGCAGAGACCACAAACTCCCCATCACAGCCCTGCTAGCGGGTTCTAACGGGTTTCTTTCACCATCAGAAAAGGGTCCAGTTAGACGGTTTTTAGTAAAGTACTACTTTAAGACTGGCACTGACAGGAAATAATGAATAAGGAAATGTTTATGATGCACTTAGCATTTTGATGCTAATTTGTTGGCTGGCGCTGTATTTTCATTATTCCTGTGAGAAGTTATGTTCTGTTCGGACATCACAGGGACACGGCTATTGCAAGCACAGGTACAATGGCATTCAATAGGAGAAAATATTTCTACAATCTCAGACATAAGAGAGTCAGGTTTTGCTGTTAGTCTCTAAAAACAAAACAGCAAGAGCTTCTTTTCTCGCTCACGAATTTCCAGTGATGTTCAATATCACATTAATGAGAAACCCAGTGTAGAAGTAGTGGAGATGTTGGCGCAATGCAGCGATATAACGCTGTGGCGCTGAGTTGTGGCACTGAGGCTCGGCTAGTTAGCAAACCTACGACATGACGCGTATGATGGTGTTGGTGGGATTAGCATGAATGCTGTAGCTTTGCAAGCTGATCCGATTGGACAGACTAAAGGAATAAAGCTGAAATCCCACTGCACCGTGAACAGAATTAACATCATCTTATTCTTTTAGTGGATCAGCTTTAAACTTTCTCATTATTGTTGCCAATTTTAAAACCCTTTATTAAGATTCTTTGTCAGTAATTGTGCTGTAGTCAGTATTAACCAAACGACCAATCAGACAAGACTGATGTTAACCTCAGCACTTCCTCCAGTCTCTGCTTCATCACTCAGGACGGATTCCTCCCTCAGCTGCTCGTGAGGATTTGAGCAACATTAAGTAGCAATCCAGCTTAAGACTGTTAATATTCATCAGTCCTTTTTTCAACTTTTAACTCTGTGCACACACATGCTCACTTAAAGGTATATTTATTCAGCGGATGGTCCAGGGAATGAAAAAAAGAATCATTAAATTCCCAGCATGCATTGCTGAGCCAATTTCTGTCCCCTTGCCTTGTGTGTGAGATTCTGAATGAAGGGTTAATTTTGCACACGAGTCTAAATGATTCCAATCAGAAGTGTAAAAGAGGCGTGGCCTATGTGCCTGTCAGTCCCAGTGAAGGAGGCGCGGCCTTTCACCTATCAAAGCATTTTTATCCTAAAAATTATAATCATATTCCAGTGCATCATGCTCAAACATCTCAATCATTTCATACTTCATCACTGGCTGATTTAAATGTTTTTTTTTTTTAATTGTGAGTTGAGATGTGAATCCAAGCAGCTGGAAGGTACAAACACACCACACATTGACTGAGAACCACAGCACTGAGCGTGATTATTTTAGAGATGTTTATGATGTTATTTGTCGAATGTTTATTTGATTTGTTAGACCTTATGAATGGCAATACGTTGAAGATTCCACATTCACTCATTATGACTGCATCACACTCCTCACATCTATAACTTATCTTTTTTTTTTTTTACTGCTGCACAGTCTGTGATGATGATGATGATGATGAAGCAGATTAACAGGCATAAAACAACATTATGTGAAGAAATTGCTTCGAGTCATATTTATAATCTTTGCTGTTTATTGCTGCAGGCGGTCTTTAAGAAAGCTAAACAAATATTAAATATAACTAGGGATGAATAAAGGAAAGTGATTAACTGCATGTCCATGTGTTTGTAATGGCTTCTTTCTCTGAGCTATAGATTCTGTATCCTTCTGTTTCATTACAACTCGTCAATACTTCCATTAGACTCCAGTCCCAGGGCCTTGAGGGCAAAGCATTCTGAACCAAGCTGTCGAAAAAGTCCATCTGCAGTCCTGTGGGGGGGGACGGGGGACGGGGACGCAGCCGCACACCAGTCCGTGCCTCAGAGTCACAGAATCATGGGAAAAGTTTAAAAACAGGATCAGGATCACACATAGAGAGAGAGAGACAGACAGACAGACAGAGTGACAGACAGACAGACAGAGTGACAGACAGACAGACACAGAAACTAATAGGAAACTTAGCTGATAATGTTTCTGAATAATAGGACTATCTTAAAAAAGAAGTGTGTGGATGATATCAGGATTTACAGAGACACACAAATGCATTCAGCTGCTAGTGAACCGTTTTAAGTTCAACAATATTTAACCTCAGAATGTCATTTCTAGAGAAAAAAAACATAAAAAATCATGAAAACCATTAGATCCCAGTTGGAAAACTTTTCAGTGCCAAAGTCAAGACCCCAAAATACAAGTACTTAAGTCCTTATACCATAGAATATAATTCACTCAATTGGTCAGAAGGTGTTGATTAATTTTCTAGAACAGCAGCTCTGACAGGTTTATATTCATGCTTTCTTTCTGATACGTCATCATTTCCAGAGTAACGTCTTACACAGGAACTTGTATAACAGACTCTCCACATAATCCAAGCCTCATAAATGGATGAAAAACATATTATTTAAGGAGTGTTCAGTGTCAGCTCTTTGTAACAGTCAGTTTTCAGACATGGCTTATACTTTGTGGTTTCTTGATAATATGACGATTTGCGGGGGGGTTTTTTTGGAAATAAAAAATAGGTAATGACCGATAACAAAAGCAATAACAGGAGCTAACCATTATTTTAGTAATAAGCTGGGAAGCCATTGCCTAAAGGTTGGAGAAGCAGCTTTGGGATCAAAAGGTGGCCAGGTTGAGTCCCTGGACAAGCAGGAATGGCTGAAGTGCCCTTGAGAAAGGCACCTAACCCCCCACTGCTCAGGGTGTGTGTGCTCACATCCCCAGATGGGTTAAATGCAGAGAAAGAATTTCACTGTGCTCTAATGTAGATGTGATGAATAAAGGCTTAAAATTCCCCCAAAATACCTTTTTAGTTGGAATCGTGTGGTTATGGAGAATAATCCATTTCACCACCCTGCCTTACGTCTAATCCATTACAAAACCAACAAGCACCATAGGAAACCTCTAAGGTTTTACATTTTTTGAGGCACAGTTTCTGAAAATCTTTGTCTGAATGTAGTGAGCACTGTATGTACTATGTATCAGGACAGGAATTCTTCCTTTTCCTTCACGTTCTGTCTGTGCAATTAAAGAAATACACCAAACTAGCACCAGTGTGACAGTCTAAGGGAAGTTATGATAATCTTTAAGTCTGTCTTTTTCAGTTATGAATATACTGTGTATACACACACCACAATCAGCAACTGGTTCAAGCTCAATATCTTTTTTTCCCTTCATGTATCTAAAAAAAAAGCCCGGGTTGAATAAAAGATGAGCCGTAATGGGCCGCAACTGTAGTCCTGACACACTGAATAACATCACACAAGCAGCGGTGCATTCACCAAGTTCCCACCATAAAATGGTTGTTTTAGGGGCAAGGGACAGGACTGTGTGTGTGTGTGTGTGTGTGTGTGTGTGTTAAGAGAGGTTCCCATGTGTATCTGTGTGTGTGAGAGAGTGTGTGTGTCCACTGCATCAGGGACACAGTTATAATCTGGTATTTTGTAGTGCTGTATTCAGACTTGGTTCTGAAATACTAAATGCTAACGATTCTCACTCCACTGGAGGCTCCGTCTGATTCCCTCCCACTTCCTGTGTGTCTCAGTACCAGCCATGATCACGTCGTACCCCAACAACACGTTGGCCACCAAGGGTGAGAAGATCGAGATGAGCTGCAAGGCCCACGGTGAGAAGCCCATCATGGTGCGCTGGGAGAAGGAGGTGGAGAAGGAGAAGCAGTCGCACATCATCAACCCGGACATGTGGAGGCACACTGTTACGGTCAAGAAGGTTGGCGAGGAGGTCATCTCTACTCTGGAGGTATTGCATTTAGTCCTTCATGTTTGTCCTAGATCTTCCTATAACCTGGGAAATGTAATGCAATGCTACTAGTGGCTGTAACTGGAATTACAGTAATCTATGGGGCATTCTTTCCAAGTAGTCAGGAGTGAACACAGTGGTACTAAATCAAAGAAATCTACCTTTTTATGCTCTATATCTATCCATCAGATCTACCCAACCCTGAGGGAGGATTCTGGGTTTTTTTCCTGCCATGCGATCAACTCTTACGGTGAAGACAGAGGCATCATTCAGCTTACAGTCCAAGGTAAAGACCTGAGAATTCCTTTGATCAGATATGAATGTGTTCAAATGTATGCATTCAACTAAAGTACTTAGTGTATGACTTTTGTTTCTTTTGTCTAATGGTGCTAATGTGGCTAATAAGTAATGGACATCTATCTAGTCTTTACTGTAAATATCAGTGGTTGGAGAAAACCCAAAAATTTGGACCTGACTGCTCAAGGAGAAAAAGAGTGTCAGTTCATGCATCTACCAAAGTGACTCCTTTCTCAGAGGCTCTTTATTATCCATGTGTCTTCAGAGCCACCAGAGCCTCCTAAAGTGGAGATCCGGGAGGTGAAGGAGAGGACCATCGCTCTCCGCTGGACGATGGGATTTGATGGGAACAGCCCCATCACTGGCTATGATATTGAGTGCAAGAATAAAACAGGTACAATATCCATACAGCCAAGCATGTAGTATACTGTTTTTATTTAATATAAGCAGCCATGTTGGGTCTCACCAAAACATTCTATCATTTTAATATTTTATTTACAGCTACTTGGGAAAGAGCTCGCAGAACCAGAGATGTCTCCCCAACGCTGAACCTGGCCACCATCATCGAGCTCCACCCTTCATCTACCTACAACATCCGCATGTTTGCCAAGAACCACATCGGGGACAGTGAACCCAGCAACGAGCTCACCGTCACCACAGATGAAGCAGGTAAACCCAAAATCAGGGAATCTGTGCTTGAAGTGCAGTATGCATCGATTAGTGACTTGCTAAAGGAATTCGTGGAATTCCTCATTCATTTATTGCTAAACCGGAGAAAACTAGTGGCACCAGATTTGACCATTTCAGAATGATTGGCATACAATATTTGTATCACAGTAGGACCGTTACTCTTTGATGCTCACAAAATGTGTTTGTGTTTTAGATCCTGAAGGTCCACCTCAAGATGTGACTCTTGAAGCAATATCTTCTCAGAGCATCAAGGTCACATGGAAGGTACACTACACTGTTTCCACCCACTATCTTTCTCAGGTTCCCAGAAGCAGATTATTTATGGATCATTATTCCCCCTCAGGCTCCTCAGAAACACCTCCAGAACGGCATGATCAGAGGCTATCAGGTGTGCCACAGGGAGCACTCAGTGAACGGGAGCCACCAGTTTATCTGTCTGAGCGTGGAGAGCACGGGTGAGACGGAGACGCTCACCCTCAACAACCTGAAGAAGTTCACGCAGTATGAGGTGGTGGTGCAGGCGAGCAACAGCGCTGGACCGGGACCTGCCTCCAGCGAAGTGCGAGTCACCACCATGGAGGACGGTAGGACACGCTGAGATTTCTGTTTACATTTACACAAAGCGACTTACACGTGTTGTAGGAGCCAATAAAAGTGAAAAGCAAGATTTCCACCAGTTTCCACTGTGTCTCACTGAATCTCCTTAAATGCTGTTAGTTTTGGTGGCGTTGCAGCAGTGTGGACGTGCTGCCATCTTTTGGAGGTATTTTGTAATTTCTCTGCTTCAAATGTCGGCTTGAAATGTCAATGTGCACCATTTAGTCAGTGGGTTCCACTTATTTGTTTCATACTTTAATTCTTCATGGAAAGGTTACAGGTCTCAGAGGTTTTATTAAACAAACACTGCCTTTCCACTCCTACTGAGAGTACTGTGTTTAGCAACTCATTTTATTTGCATTATAAATTCGGGCTGGGCGATATAATAACAAATATCATATCACGATACTTGAACATCTTTCTTTGTTATACTTGTGTATCATGAAATTCAGTACCAAAACATTTTACCATCGTAACTGTTTCCCATCGGGTCGTAGTTGTTTTAAGAAATTGAAAAGATATAAAAAGATCCCAAAATAGTATACTGTGACATAAATAATCACAATACCCATGATATATGCACTCAGTGCCAAACACTTCTGTAATAAATATCATGTTAAAGTTCTGCCTTATGTGAAGTTTCCCGATTCTGTTTCCTCTACACCACTCAGTTCCCAGCAGAGCTCCGGAGAAAGTCACCGCCACGGCTACGTCTCCTGAGACCATCTCTCTGTCGTGGTCGACACCCGCCCGGGGAGCTCTGAACGGCGTGCTGCAGGGTTTTCGCATCATCTACTGGGCCAATCTACCTGATGGAGGTACAGAACAGGCACTGATGTGACTGCAGGTCACTGTTCTTGACTATCAAGGGACATGTTGTCAGAATCGTCAAACTAGACGAGAAAATACAAACGATCCTGACATGTGAGACTTTTCATCAGGGTGTCGTGGGGCGTCCCAGACTCCACATTGCTGTTCTTTATCACACTATCAGGCCCGTTCATCATTCCTGATGTTCATATTCAGCCCCGATGCTGGAAATTTGTCAGCCACCACAAAATCATGTTAAAATCAGACTGAACTTGTGTAGTCTGATCCTGGCATTAGCCTCCTCCTTCCCCGCTCGGTGGTCGTCATATGACAGAGGAGAGCTGGATTATGGGTGGGAATTATCAGGTGACCAAACTGGGGGAAAAATTAATTAATACAAGTGGTAGTTACGGTGTTAATACTGCTGATGGTGTATTAATACTGAACTTTTTCATGTTAACTAATGTGTTAAATAACGTCAGAACCTTAATGTAAAGCGTTACCTGCTCCTGAAAGCTGGGATCTACAGTAAATCTCCAGGAACAAAGCAAAGTGAGAAAAACCAAAATAGAGGACAGACAGCTGAAAAATCTGTCTTGTAGTGCTGCTAACTAGCTAGAATAGCGTGCTATCTCTCAAAACAAGCCAAGTGTGAACAGTCTAAAGGATTCTTCAGTTTCTCTCTCGCTGGGGTTCTGTGGTAGCACCATACAACACAGCATTTCCCTTTTAAAAGCCAAAGAAGTTCTGAAGAGTCGAGAAACTGAGGAACCAGCCTTCAGCGTCGATTTAATGGAACACCAGAATTTATATGTATAATATTAATACAAATTAAACTTTATGAATGTTTTGTTGTGCTTTGTTTAGTAGCGTTCCTCAAATAGAAGTGTTAAGTGCAGTGTTTCACCACAAGGTGGCAGAACTTTCCCTTCACACTCCATTACAAAGCAACAGCAGCAGTTTTTGTTAATTATTAATGTACACTACATTACAGCGCGTTAATTAATGTTTAGTCTCTTTGTTTAAGTCTGTATGGATAAACGGATTGATAATTGACACTCATTACGTTTCTTCACCTCACTGCAGCTTCTTTTTTTTACTCCCCCTATAAATGTCATGCTGACGGTTGACATATTTCTCTCCACCTCTTAAAATACTGCATTGTAGCCTCAGAGACGTCTTCAAATACAGAGCAGGAAACAGTTCCAGCATTACTGAAGTATCCCTCAATCCACCGCCTTCTCCCAAACAATTTGTTTTTCGATTGCCTCATTATTCTCCACTGTAGGCTTTAACATGTGCAGAGAGTGAATGATAGGAAAGGGAGGACTGTGGCTTGCTGCAGGAAGAGAAAAAATGGGAGTGTGATAGAGAGATGTCAATTATTTAAAGGCTTCATGCCTCATGTCCAGAATAAGACCGAAGGAAAGAACACGCTGGACGTGAACTGGATTCTATCCTACAGTCCTTCACACTAACAAGAAAATCTTTGCAGGCAGAGGAACTGAATTTTATCACAAAAGCTCGAACGTGTCAGCTACAGATAAATGGTAAATGTTGGCACCTCTGCAAGTGCTACCTTAAAACGTATGCATATCTAGGCAGCTTTCTCCAGAATGGGAAGTAAAATGATATTTAGGTGCCTGTGATGACCAGTGTTGTACGTGTTAACTGTGTGTACTGTTTATCACAATATGATATATTGCTTTGCATGTGTTGCTGACCTGTACATTGTATATATTGTGCTTTATCTGGTATAACTTAAACCCTTCAGAACTGGGTGAGATCAGAAACATCACCACCCTGCTGCCTCCTCTCGAGCTGGATGGTTTGGAGAAATTCACTAACTACAGCATTCAAGTGCTGGCGTTCACCCGAGCCGGAGACGGCGTACGATCCGAGCAGATCTACATCCGCACCAAAGAGGACGGTAATCCGGAGTCCAACACCAGTTCTGATATCGGACTGCTCTTATACTTTATAGATTGTATTCAATATAACTAACATTATAAACATTAACCCTGTTCAAATCAAAATGTGAAATAACTCGTTAAATTACTAAAACATTTTTTACAAATGCAAAAATCTGGTATTTGTAAATCTGGAACCTGTTGAGGGTTTTAGTTGCTATAGTTTTCCTATAATTTTCTCTATTTCTTATTGACCCTTGCATTTATGAACAGACAGAGTAAGAATAAGAAACCGGCTAAGAAAAAACCGAAGGTAGCAACAGTCAGCGCTTGGACCCCTAAATATCGCTGCAAGCAGCAATCATTTTGGTCCAAGCACATTTTTGGAATATCTGCCCATTTTTATACAAGTTTCAGCAAAAATCTTACAATGTTTTCTCAAAAACACCTGACAATATAAATGTGTCTTTTGTGAGCTTTTTTTCCATTCACAATTGTACCAGCTTTGGCATTTTGGTAAGATATTTTCTTTTTCTTCTTATAGTAATTCATCATAGTTTCTCTTTTTCCCTCTAGTTCCAGGTCCACCAGGTGGCGTGAAGGCAGCAGCAGCATCCAATTCGGTGGTGTATGTTTCCTGGCTCCCTCCACTCAAACTAAATGGCGTGATCAGGAAATACACAGTGTTCTGCTCCAGTTCGTACCCCACGGTATGGCCTAAGAAGTTGCCACTCCCCTTCCATACACGTGTCCTTATCCAACATCGTCTCAAGTTTCAGTTTTATTTGTATAGCGCTTTTAACAACAGATATTTTTGCAAAGCAGCTTTACAGAAAAATAAACACTTTAAGCATATTAACTAATTTTATCCCAATAAATAAATCATCTCCAGCTCATCAAGGATTTTTTTGGCATCCCATTATTTATGCATACAGTGGGGCAAAATATGGAGTCTCCAGTTAAAAACAGTTTTGTTCACGACATTAAAGGACTGTTTCATAGCTGCTATAGTGTCATTTTGCATTGTGCCGCATCACACCATCCAGTCATTGATTATTTTCCTATAACAGCACGTCCCATCATGTTTTATTCCTTTTGTGTCAGTGATGTGATTAACCAGTGTTTGTTCTAGTGTGTTGTAAGCATCACAATATGTCGCGATATAAGCACACACACTGTCTAGTTCTAGCTTAATTTAATCAGGAGTGGAATGTATAGAATGTATTTCATTAAATCTTTCCAGTCTCAAAACTTTCTGATTGGCAGCTGCAGGTGTGTTAAAGTATTAAACCTCACCCATGTTTCTTACTTTGGAAGGTGGTGAGCGAGTTCGATGCTGCTCCGGATGAATTCCTCCACAAGGTGCAGAATCTGAGTCGGAACAGGAAGTACAGCATCTGGGTGATGGCAGTGACAGCGGCGGGCCGCGGGAACAGCAGCGAGGTCATCACGGTCGAACCGCTTGCTAAAGGTGCGTGAGCGTAGTACAGTGAGAAATTTAGGTTTACCTTCCATAAATTTTATGGAACACTGCTCAACCTGAGATCATCATCCTGACAGTGAGTGAAGCATGGTGGTGGGAGCATCATATTGACATTAAGCCTTGACCTATTAATTATAAATAGTTTTGTGAATTATATTGAATTCCCCCCACACACTTTAGTATTGTGGACTTTTTTTTTTTTTTTTTTTTTTGTGGAGATGACATAAAATCCCAATTCATGAAGTCCGTTTCAGTTCCAGGCTGAAACACGACAAAATGTGGATGTTAACGCACTGTAGATCCTCTGTAGGGCCAAAGAAAAAAAGCAAATGCTTTTAAAAATGCAAAAGTATTATTTCATGCTTTATTGGTTATAAACATTATCATAATAATTATTTAAAAAATACATGTACAGCATGTATGTATGATATATAATTAGCATTTTGTCAGGTGTACCATGTTTTCCATTAGTCCACCTGTAGCATAAAGCCACTCAAAAATTAATCATGGCTCTAAATCAAAGTGCCTAATTCTCTGTAACCATGAAAACTAACATGACAACTAAGCATGTAAACTAACGTTCATTATTGCAAGGCTAAAAAAGCGACAAAAGGTGAAGCCTCTGGTGTATTGCCAAAAAAACATCCAGAATGAAAAAAAATATTGACTTGATAGCATACTGTGCTTTCTTTCTTTCTTTCTTTATTTATATGTCAAGATGATTTATTGGTTCTCTCTTCTTTCAAATTCAGCCCAAAACATTCAGAATAGAAATCCACGCTGCACTGCAAAATGCAGCTGTCACTAATGCTATATTATAGATGCATTCAGAAAATGAAAATAAATAAATAAATACATACATTAAAAAAAAAAACATGCTTCTGTTTCGTCGAGCCCACTTCCACATAGTGAGTGAGCTGGTGTGTTTGTATCGTGCAGCTCCTGCCAGAATCCTCACCTTTAGTGGCACAGTGACAACGCCCTGGATGCGAGACATTGTCCTGCCCTGCAGGGCTGTGGGAGATCCACCACCCACAGTCAAATGGATGAAGGAAAGGTAAACAGATAACTAACAAAACCCTCAAGGTCACGGCTGTAGCACATAACACAGTGCGTCACACTGATCTCTCGATTTGACAGCTTAGAGACATGAGCAAAAGATTCCATTTGTTAAAATGTGTTCTCTTCTGCTCAGACAAATGTCCAAGTTCATATCTACTGTATACTCGGAAATATCATACCTATCTGTGTTTTCAGCGGGAGCCCGGGCCCAGCCATCATCGACGGAAGGCGCAGCATCCACGGAAACGGCAGCTTCGTCATCAAGACCGTGAAAGCTGAGGATTCTGGGTATTACACGTGTGTTGCCAGCAATAACTGGGGCACTGATGAAATAACGCTGAACCTGCAGGTGCAAGGTAAGCTGGGTAAAACGGGTAATAGAGACAAATGACCGGTGCAGAATTATCGGTTTCTCATGAATGCACACGTTCAGTGCCTCCAGATCAGCCTCGTCTCACGGTGACCAAAACGACGACCACATCCATCACACTCTCCTGGATACCGGGGGACAATGGTGGGAGTTCCATCAGAGGTGTGTCTGAATAAACCCTGGTTACAAAAGTTAAAAGTTATACAGTTTAACAAAACAAATTCTGTCCCAAATGACGGTGAGAAGTGAATAGAATGAATATAATTCAATTGTTTGTGCAAGGATGTTTAAGAAATGTATAATAACGTTGGTATAACCTGGTATAACATCTTAATTGTTAGCTAGCGCCTTCCTTAAAATTCATATTTTCCTAATAAAGGTAAGGGGACAGAAATCTGCTAGTCAGCTCCAAGTTAGCTTCTTCTTCTTCTTCCTATAGTACCCTTCTGGCATCCCCCAACACTAGCATACAGAATATAGAGGAGAATTTTTGAGATTGGAAATTGCAAGTGTTTGAAAATCCAGTCAGTTCTGAAAAATCATTTGAGAGTTTGTGTAAATTTATGTATAAGGAGACTTACTGATGTGAAACTTGTTTGATCGGCTTTGAATCATATAATTGTTGATGAGTTACTGAGATTTTATATACAGATTACACTGTCAAGTTATAATTTACAGTAACTAGCATTGATCAATTTATCAATGATTTGTGTCCATTTGAAATAATGTATAAGACTCAAGTGAGTAAAATGTTATTCCCTTTTAATACTAATGAAGTAATTAAATCAACAGCATGTGAGACTATGTCTCCTACTATGTTTATTTTCTTTCATGCCCCTTCACTTGGACTTGAGCTGGTTTTACCGAGCCGTTGTTCTTCCTGTCTCCGTGTTCAGGTTACATTCTGCAGTATTCAGAGGACAACAGCGAACAGTGGGGCAACTTTCCCATCAGCCCGAGTGAGCGCTCATACCGCCTGGAGGCTCTGAAGTGTGGCACCTGGTATAAGTTCACTCTCACAGCCCAGAACGCCGTGGGCCCGGGCCGCATCAGTGAGATCATAGAAGCAAAGACTCATGGGAAAGGTAGGTCATATAAAGACACACACACACACACACACACACACACACACATATATATATATTCATATACACTACACTGTATCAGATACACACTTAGGACAATGCTAATACACAAACATGTTTAATACATTTAGTTTAAATCTCTCTCTCCAGAACCTCAGTTCTCCAAAGAGCAAGAGCTGTTTACAAGCATTAATGCTACCTGTGTGCGACTCAACCTGATTGGCTGGAATGACGGTGGCTGTCCAATCACATCCTTCACTCTGGAGTACAGACCTCTGGATAGTCCGGTGTGGACCAAAGCTCAGCGTACGTCACTGACAAAGAGCTACACACTGATGGACCTGCAGGAGGCCACGTGGTACGAGCTGCAGATGAAGGTGTACAACAGCGCCGGGCTGGCCGAGAAACGGGTCAAGTTCGCCACGCTCAACTACGACGGCAGTAAGTAGTGTTTATAACGAGCAGGATATCAACATTACAATGAGAGGACTAATATTTTTTTTTAAATAACAAAAATAGAAACAAAGAACGCATATAGTGCTTTGTAAGGTGTTGTGCGTTGCAGGAAAGTTTCATTCAGAAGACATCAAAAGACAAAATCCTCTTTTAGACATTGTATGGTTTGAGTTATGTACATTTTGGGAAACTAAATGTATGTTATTATGCGTTATAACCAGTCGTATACATACACACAAATGACCTGGAATAGAATTGTGAACGATTTATAGTGCGTTCTGTAACCTGCCGTTATGACGACATATACTTGTGCATTGTAAAGTGTTAAGTGTAAAGATTCTTATAATGACTTACAAACATTTATAACATGTCATATGGCAGGCATTAGAAGAGGACGGACACTTTAAAAAGAAAAAAGTTTTGTAGCATTTTGTTATCTAATTCCATAACATATAAACACTATTTGATATGTTTAAAACTAAATAAATAAAATATAAAGCTTAACATTTCTTAAAATATAAAAATTAAATCAGATTTCATGAGGAATACAACAGTGAACTAAAATATTACCAAACAGAAAAAAACTGAATGTTTTTTACGTGATTATGTGAAAAGTGCAGCTGAATAAAATTAATTTAGTATAGAAACAGAGAGAAACCTGAAATATTTATATGGTATATTATTATTATTATTATTATTATTATTACTTCATGGCTGAAATAAAAATGGCTCTGCAGGTCCTTAGTGGGTCCTCCTGCACTTCACGTCATGTGTTTGGACGTGTTTATGACGTCCCCTTGGACCACACCCTCAGCTCTGCAGCTAGAATTTATTTCTCAGCGGTGCGTCTGAGCGGCTGAGTGATCCTCTCACCAGGGGCCACTGGGTAATTGCAAAGCTGGGTTTCCTCTCAGAGGTCCAGCCCTCGGTCGTGCTCCTTGTTTAACCCCTGGAAAAATCGCTGAGTGTTCCTGAGCTCACACAAAGACAAGTTCATGTAAGTGCAGCTTCGGTCAATTGGGGATTATTGGCGATTTCTCAAAAGGCCAAATGATTCCTGCATTCATTCTGCACTTGTTAGCTGAAGCTGGCTTGGCAACACTCACATGATGAACAGCTGATTCAGCTATTTTTATTGCTTATTTTGTGATCTGATCATTTCTAATTTCAAAAAAAGCTAAACTGGGAATTGCAGGGAAAGTTCAAGCATATTTTGGTGAAATGTTGCTTCCAAAGCTTGAAAATAAACAGATACAAACAGTTTCATGTCTCAGTGTTCAGATATTAGTCCACTTTGGCTCTAATTTACTACGATCCATAATAATGATGACTGATTTGGTCGTGCAGTTGGATAAATGTTTAAACTATTAATCGTTCCAATTACATTGCAGTTATTGAACCAGTGGTGAACCATTTTTAATATTGACGGTTAAAGTTTACAACAAAAAATTATTTAATCTTAATATAGCACACTGTACTGTAGACTGTTTGCAACAGTAATTTGTGGCTGTTTCACAGCATGATGCCACAAAAAAACTGAATTTAAAATACGCTGTAACATGCAGACTTTTTTAGTTCTAGCAGCTTTCTTTTGAATATAAAGGAATTTAGAGGACCTTATTTTAATCTCACATATGTTTTCTTGCTGAACCGCCCAGGCACCATTCCACCGCTAGTGAAGACTGCAGTAAAGAACCCGGTGAAGAAGAGCAACAACGAGGGCGTGAAGATGATGGTGACCATCTCATGCATCCTGGTGGGCATGGTCCTGCTTTTCATCCTGCTCATGGTGCTCAGGAGGAGGAGGAGGGAGCAGAGGCTGAAGAGGCTCAGAGGTAAGAGCTTGTAATAAACTGCTTTACTAAGATTACGTTTTGTGGCATTTAAAAAAATTGAAGCAGTTTGATACGTGGAGTTGATAAATGTTGCTTTTTGTGTGCCTTCTAGATGCAAAAAGCTTGGCAGAGATGCTCATGAGGTAAGGAAGCAAATTAATTCCACAACACCGGTGTTGATTAATTTTCTAATAACAGTTGCTCTGACAATAGTGTAGCTGTCGTAAGCACTCAGTCTCGGTTATGCTTTCCTTTTTCTCCATTTTCTTGGTGAAATGACAGGCTGAGCTCTGTGTGTGTGTGTGTGTGTGTGTGTGTGTGTGTGTGTGTGTGTGTGTGT